>JBBPBX010057888.1:0-22277 GCA_038048925.1 Garcialebias charrua
GACGTCCTCACCTGTGTTCGTGGTCCCCCATGACCAAAGGGGGGTGATGTTAGGCCATGCCAAAGACAAAGATTTGAATGTACACCTCAGAAACACTTTTGCTTTCGCCCAGAAAAACCTGGAAAAATCCGCTGAAGGACGTAAGGCGTACTATGACCAGAAGGCCTCTCACAATGAACTCCAAGTGGGAGACAGAGTCTGGTACTATACGTTCGCCCCAGCAACCGGGAAAGGAGGGTCCGAGACCGGAACTCTCGCCCGCAAACTAATGCCCAGGTGGACTGGACCTCATCTGATAACAGACAAAGTGTCCTCAGTCGTCTACGAAATCAAAATCAGCAAAGGCCGCAAAGAGCCAATTGCTAAATGGGTACATCGAAATCAGATCAAACCTTACAAGGCGTTCAATGACTCCACAAAAGACAAAGATCTCACAAACTCACCGACTTCATGGGATAATAAGGTCGTCCAAACACAAGTTAGTAAATAAACTAATCAGGTTTAAACTACCATATTTCCCACCCTATAAGTCGCATTGTCCAATTTGAACTTAGAAACGCTAAGCCTAAAACCCACAACAAAAAACTAACCTTAACAACCGTTTAAATCCACGAGATTTAATTTGACCTCGGTCATAAAGTTGAGACCTGTTTTCTTGTGTGTTGCACTTTGGAATCTGACGACAAGAGTGTGTCGAAGCAGTGAAACGTTGTTTCCTTGTTGTTTAGTCATTACTGTTGTCATTAGTTGAGATACTGTTTGGTTCTGAACACTCCCAGCCAAAAAGGTTTTGTATTAACATTGGTTAATGAATGATATGGATTTAACTATGCCAACATGCAGTTCGTTTTGTTAAATCTCAATCGTCGAAGAGTCAATGTAGTTTAAAGCTACTCAAGGTACAATAAACTACACTGGTCTCATAATTTCTAAATTGAACCGATTCGATCGTTTCTATTCTAGATTATCTATTCATTTTGATGAGTCTCGCCATAGACTTCAAAATTTATTAGGAATACCAAATCCTACGTCGATCGTCTAAAAGACAACAGACATTTAGATCAAACTATATTTCATTTTTTATTTTAGTTCAACCTAAACTAAGTAATGAATGGAGGAATAGTTTGGAATTAGAGGCCTTCGTTACAGAAGCCCTCCAAAATTTTATAGGTACAAATCCCTATATCTAATTTTACAGAATTGATCCACCCCTTAATTGGTAATTGTAGCTGATCTAAACCATGATAGCTTACATACCAGGTGCATATAGGTAAGGCTTAATGTAAAATCCCAATCATAAGCCCACCTAAAAAACCACATAATTGCATGACACATAGAACCAGAGTGGCACTGACTGGAAACCAACCAGCCAACAACCTTCGATGTGGGGACCTGCAGCTCCAACGCTTGGTCTTCAACCTTCATCCAAGGGTCGCCTCCTCTGCGTCAATCGAGGGATCCCCTCTACATGCTGATTATGAAAACAATTGTTGCTGATCAATCAACAAAACTAATCGTTGTGGAATTACTGCTGTGGAATTACCGCTGTGGATTATAAGACTTTGTTTTCCAAAGGATCACAGACTTTGTTTTCCAAGAGTTAACAGACTTTGTTTTCCAAAGGATTAAAAGCTTTTCGCAATGGGATTACCTCCGAACAGTATGGAATTTCCAAAAACTTTATGGGATTATAATTTTTGATTTTTCTTTTCCACTTGCTGGATTACTTCAAGATCAAAGACAGTTCAAGGTTTCCTTTCGTGTTGGACCCCATCCCCAAGGACTGGCGATGGCTTCCAAAAGGGGGGAGATGTAGTGGGCATGACCTTGTCCACTTTTAAGACACCTGTGTACTTTTGAACTGTTCCAGAGATGACCTTTACTGACCTCTCAGTAAAGCAAGACATTTACTACAAAATCATTCATTTAGCTGTAATCTGATAAATATAGTCACCAAAAGAGACTATTTCTATCTTTGATTTTAGGCTGATGTGATCAAAAGAATAACTTTTGTCATTTTCATGATGTGTGCTTTTAAGCTGTGTTATTCTGTAAGAGTTAAACGGTGTTCACTGCTGTGTTAAAGGTGAAATCTCGGGTCACAGAGACCCGACTGTTTTGTTTAGAAATAAGAAGACAGGTTAATCCGTTGTTTTTCATGAACAAGGCTCCAGCTTCTCTGTCTTTTCCTAAACAAATCTCCCTCTGCTCTGGCTGTAACCTTGGGTCGCGATAACACAAGCTCACTCCTCTCTTTGATCCTGCTTTAAGTTCTAAGCTGTTGCTGAAACGCAAGAGTCTACCAGAGTCTGCAAGAGTTTGGAAGGAACCAGAAGGTTCCAGAGTTTCTGGGAGCTTCGAAAGATGATGTGAACCTTCCAAAGAGCTGAATGACCACAAGTCACGCACTAAGGACTCGTCATCCAGCTGGGACTGATAACATGTTGTTATGGGTCCACTTCGAACAAGCGTAAGCTCAAGAACTTTGTTTATTCCTTCCTGGAATAAGTTTATCTTGAAGTCAGAGGCCTGAAGCTGACATATTCTCTGATGACCAAGCGAAAACCAGGAGACGTTGGAAAACGTAAACCAGAACCCTGCTTGAAGGTATTGTACTGGTTCCCACAAGGACCCGTGCATCTGAAAAGCTACAAGGTCTTCCCTCTTACCGGGCCGTCGTCAAAAGGTAAAGAGCTGTTTACAAAACGTACCTGGATTTTAGCAGAAGTCGGAGGAGAAGTGTCACTCTGGTATCATGCTCACGATAATTTCTTCTTAAATCTTTCCTCCTACTCTTTCCCCTCTCTATCTAAGCTGGAAACTATAATTAAGCTGAAGAGCCCACAGACTAAATATGTTAACATCCAATATTGAAGTCTGTTGTGTTGAATTTAAGTGTGCTGACGTTTTAAATTGAAAGAAAGTGAAATCATGTCAATCAAGTGTAATGGTGTTAATTTAGTTGATTCATTTTAAATAAATGATAGTGTCTCTTTGACATATCAAACTAAGTCAATGTCCATTGTCACTTAATGGCTCTGTTTATTTATCCATCATAAAGATCACAGAAATATTGGGTAAACTGAAAAAGAACAGAATCCGTGAATTTACTATTCAATCTGAATAAGTAAATTAATTAAGGTAAAGAGGTCAGTATTAATATTGACCTCCTCATAACCCCTTACACTTGTAAATTAAATATTTAGTTTGGAACTATGACATTTATGAATGTATGAATAACATGGTGAAAATATTACTTTAAAAACAAAACCCTTTTTTTATTATTAAAAGCTAAATAAACCAAAATATTACAGTTAATTTTTGACTGTGTAACTTTACAAACGGCACCCCATAAGCACCAAGTCACAAAATAAGTCATCTCAGGGCACTGAACAGAAACATTCACATACATAACAATTCAATTACCATATTTTCTGGCATACAATTTGCATCAGTCAACAAAAGCATCATGAAGAGGAAAAAAACATATAAGTCGCTTTGGCATATAGGTTAATGCATTTATTATGAGTCACGGTTGATCTCTTGCAATTATTATGCAGTTATTTAATGGCTAAAACAGCTTCATTTCACCTGGGCGCCATAGTGCCATCCATCCATCGAGTGAAGCGAACATGTACGGGAGGTCTCGCTGTTGCAGTTCTTTGAAATTTAAAGCATCAGACAAAAATTGCGTTATGAATATTGAAAAATAAATCTTATATAAGTCGCTGTGGCGTATAAGTCGCAGCCTCAGGATTGACAAATCTATGCAAAAAACTGTGACTTATATACCGGAAAATACAGTAGTAACATTATGTATCTAAGGTAGGGTGGCCAGCAGATTGCACTGAGTCTTCATTTCATTACAGACTTCCAGCAACCACAAAGGCAACAGTGGAAAGGAAAAACTCTCTCTTAACAGGAAGACACCTTTAGCAGAACCAGGCTCAGGACAGCGGCCATCTGCTTCAACCAGCTGGGTTTGAGAGGAACAGGAAGGAGGAACAGATACACGGTGAAGGGCAGGAAACAGAGACACGGAACAGAAATGAACCGAGGATGCTAATCTGAAAATATGAGCTAAAATTCTTTGTTCATGACTTTTATCATTTGTGAACAAAATATTTAGCTTGTAAATTAAATATTTAGTTTGGAGCCAAACTTACTTCCGCTCTCGACAAGGCAAGTCGCATATCTTTCTGCTCCTTCCTTCCCTAAGTTTTTTTCCTCCTCCCTGCTTGCTTTTTGTCTCGTCTGACACTTCAGCGCTCACTCGAACCAATTTGCGATGGAATTAGTAAATTGGGCTGTTTCTTCAATAGATAAGATTTTTTCCACGAAGCGGACCGTGCCAGGAGAAGCGGTCTGCCCCTCTGACACACACGCGGCTGGATACATGATGGATTCGTGGGGACAGTGGCAGCCTATGTGTTTAACCGTCTTGAGTGTCGAAGACGTGGAAGATTTGTGGATTATTGGACTTTTAGTAGCAGCTGCTCTCTTTTTTGGCATCGGAGGGACTGTCTGCTACCTGAAGCTGAGAAGGGCTTCGGCGGCTATCAGCGCGCTGGCGAAACTCCCTGATCAGCATGATTCTCTGATCCGGGCCGTGAGCAACTCATCCCAGCTGTTGTATGAGCTCAATCGCACGTTGGGTGCGTCGGTGGACTACCGGGGACTTGCTGGGCGTTTTGGAACTCGTTTACAGCCGCCTGGGTCCCAACTGGGCACGGATGGGGGTTCATAGACCGGAACCTCATATGATTTGGAATTTTGGCCCTGAAACAGCGTCTGGACTTGGAAGGCTGCAGTGAAAAAGAACACTGTGGTCTGAATTGGAATAAACAAAAAGACTATCTAATCTGGTTTCTGCACACGTCCTTGAAAAGAGGCCTGTTTGGAAACTTTCTCCTGGAGCGTAGAGCTGAAGTGCCCTTGCTGACCTCCCCCCCCAGAGATCTCTGTGTGTGGCTCGGATGACGCCCAGCTGAACAACTGCTGAACTGTGTTCTTTGAAGTTACTCACAGACTATATATCTCCTTGCCTGTCGTCAAAACTGCAACAATGTCTCGTGTGACTGTGCTTTCGCTGATAGAGTTTTTGAGACTTTATCATGGAGTGTCCTCAGGCAATCTTTGATAAATTCTTTTTTTGAATATCACAAATGATACCTACTGTGCTTTTCCTTTTTCCATATCTGTTTTGCTCTTCATCCATGATGGATGAGAGATGGCCGCGCTGACGAACATGCGTGTTTTGAACATGCGTGTTTTGAATTGCTGCAGCTTAACATTCTCTGACCTCTGGATGACTGTGTTTACATGATCACGTTGTATTGGTTTACTGGTGCAATGTTAATAAAAAATCTCTTATCTCTTATCTTATCTCTCTTATCTCCAATTTTGCTGCAAAAAGCCTAAATAAGCGTGTGTGAAGCTGATCAGCACCCGGGTGTTCTCCATCACAGCTGAGGAGCAGATGTAGGCCTCTGAGTGGGAGGGGCTTGACCCCCTCCCCCCACCTCCACACTGACACCAACATACAGCAGGTGTACAGATGATGGAGATAACCGAGCAGTGAGTGTGGGGGTGTTTCCTCCCAACGCTGCACCTCTGAGCTGCATCAGTCGCTGAGCAGAACGTGTCGCGTCACATCTTCGAGTTTTATTTCCACCGTCTCAGCCGCCTTCTGTCACAAACAAAGGTCGACATGACGCAACTTTTCCATCACGAGCCTGACTGTACTGAACCTACGTGCAATGACTGAGTTTAGATTAGCTTGACGTTTGCAGCTCGTCTGTCGTTCGCGAGAAATGAAGAGCGAGGAAGACGAGCTGCAAATGACTCGTCTGTTTCCAACCGAACACAAACAGAAAAACGAGAACAGAGTTGATTCTGGTTTATTTTATAATCAGGACAGCTGTTTTTACACTGTAAGACATAAAACATGACACACCCGGCTGTGGTTGTACTAAATTGATATATATTTCAAAGTAAATTCAACAGTGCTCCCAATCAACCTTTTACATACAAAAAACCACTGAATACTCAAAGTAATATGTACAGTAAATATACCATAAAAACACAAAAAGCATGCTGCTCCATGGAGTTAGCCGTTACCAAGGTTGGTGTGTGTTTGTGGATATCAAAATGTGAACATGTGTTGAAATATGACCTGAGCAGAAAATAAAGAAAAACAAATAGAAAAGTAATAATAATAATAAAAACATGAGTTTGATTGGCTTTAAAATGGCAGTTTATGGTAAGAGATGACACCACCTTGTGCCTTTATAAGCCTTAAAATATCACATGAAATAGTTCAAATATGTACACATCCCTCTGCAAAATGTACCCAGAGAGGCACAAAACACAAACAACAGTTGGTCACTTCTTCAATGGCGCCTTGGAACCCACCGCCTGCTGTTATTCTCTTTTGTGACATTAATATAATTAAAATAATTTTAAAGCAGATTTCACAGCATTACACTCCAACTTGTTTTGTCTAAAGGACCCAACAGAACTGTTTCTGATGGATTCTATTGACATCGATCCAACAGGATGTCAAATATCGGAAGAAAAAAGTCCAACTAAAAGTCCAAAACTATTGTTGTTTTTAGTCTTATTGCAGCAGAAGGTCAAAGGTGCACTTTATCTGAGAAAACTACAAAAACACCAACTACGGTGTTTTTCTGATCCAGCCTGAGGTGTTGTCTTTACTACCGTACTCAGCTTCCTTTCATCCTTCACAATAAAAGTCTCAATTAGGTTTTTTTTACAGGCTGGCACACACACAGAGCATGTACTGAAATAATTTATAATTAAAACATTTTGGTTTGTAATGCTTTATGATATTTTATCTCTAATTAACAACTTTGTTTTCCTTGTTTTGACCCAAGAGCTAAGCAATTAAAAAAAACCTTCCTGAGTTGATCTCCTTCAGAGTGTCCCTGACAACACAACCCACAAAGATACATTTAAAGGCTGGATGTGTAATCTCGCTGAGGGGATTTCAGAGTGACTTTAAACACGAAGAGCGCCTCAGACGAGAAGCTGCGATGGCGGCTGCACCGCACAAATCAAAAGATGTTTGACAGTTGTTCAAGACCAACTGCATCACTCAGTCGGACCAGAACAACAACGTCCTCTGTTTTCCCACTGGTGGACTCAGGAGAGTGGTCCTTCAGTCGACCCGGCTCTATCCCATCCTGTTGACCACAGTGGAATAGGTGTCGGCTGATCGAGTGTTCGGGTTCAGAGACTGCATGAAAACAAACAAACAAATAAATGTTCACAGAGTTGAACCACGCTGCACATCTTTACATCACAGCAACAATTAAAAAGTTACGGGAGCTACTTCAGTTCAGATCTTACAATGTCCAAAGAAGAACCTTTTGTTTTAGGAAGTTAATCACCCAGTGCACGCAAAGGAACACACGACAACAACTTTATTAATCGTCTGAATGTTTCTGAATCATTCTAATTGTTCAGATTTGTTTTTCTTCCGTAGGTTTGTCAGCACGGAACTCGTTCAGCAACGTTCGTTCTATTTCAACAATTCACGTGGGATGGTTCTTCTTCTTCTTGTGGTGTTTATTGGCGGTTGGCAAACTTATTTTAAGCGCATTACCGCCACCAACTGGACTGGAGTGTGGATTTGGATAAACAGTACAGTGTATACATATTATACTAGGTTTCTCTTTTATGTCAGCAATAAACTTCTGGAATTCTTGTCCATTTGAGATTAAGCTTTTTGCATTCCATTGAATTAATTCTAGGGTCATTGTGAGTGTTCAGTTAAAGTCTGAGAGGGTTGAGATAAGTCATCAAGTGTTTTTTTGATTGTTTCCCATTGTAGTCCATATATTTTCAAGATCTTCTCTGCAGATCTATTATCTTTATCCTTTCATTACGGCTATTTGTTTAAGCAGAACAGTTAATTATTTCTGCCATAAACAGTACAAAATCACTTTTGTTAACCAGCATGGTTTCTTTCTTTACCATATTACATCCTTCACATTTCTTGGGTTCGTTGATTGTAGTTCCCTTATCAGTCAGTCACTCGGTGCAACACTATTGCTATGGGAAATTGCACCCCCGCGCGATTACCTGAAGGAATACAATCACGCCTTAACGGCAGGGGGCGTCAGCATCACCCCAGAGACCCCCCTCCTCTGGGTACTTAAGATGCAGACGCCCATCCTACTTTCTCTTTTTGCCCTTCACCTCGCTTAAACCTGAACTTCTCTTCTCTTCGTGGGACTTATTTGTTGTTCATCGCTCGACCAGAGGTGAGCTCGCTCCCTACGCTGAGCGTACAGAGAATTTTCCTGCGTACTACTGAGCTGGCGAAAGCTAGTCCGCCACATTTTTCCTTAACCCCAAAGTTTTTCTTCTCTTCTCTCCGCAGACTGCTTCGCTTGATGGCGCTAACTGCGTCACATCGCTACCCTGCTAAGTCGTAGCAGGCTAGCCAGCGAAAGCGACGCGATGGAGGAGACGTCTCGAAAAAGAATTTTGGAAAGACTTGCTTGTTTTTTTCTCGGACATGGCTCCAGAGAAAGGAAAGCGAAAGCCAAGATTTACGAAAAAAGCTAGCAGGACGGCGAGCCCAACCTCGCGCGCCTGCCCCAGCGGCTGCGGTTTTTCCCTCTCGGCGACAGACACCCACGAGGCCTGACCTGTCTGCCTGGGGATGCTGCACGCGAAAATGGCGCTGGACGCGCCCGACTCCTGCCCACACTGCAGCCAGATGCTGGAGGCGGTGAGGAGGCACCGGGTGGACTTTGTGGCCAAAGCCATGGGCGCAGCTGCGGCGCCAACAGACCCGGACCTCACTGAGACTCTCACTCCCACGCCAGAGCTCGAGAGCATGGTTTTGGAGGACAGTACTCGAGTCGAATGGGGCGACAGCCCAGATGTGGCGGCTCCCATCGGGGACTCGACAGCCGAATTTGACACTCCAAGCATGATGAACGTGGATGAGATCTCGGTAACAGCCTCAGGTGAATTTTCTGGTGACGAAGCTGACAACGAGTACAACGGGAAGGAGGGGGACCTCTCTCACATCCCGGCGCCTGTGCTCCCGGAGACTGACACTTCGATCCCCGCTCTGTTCGACTTGTGCCGCAGAGTGGCGGACGCGCTGCAGATCCCTTGACCCGAACCTCCACCCCGTCAACAAGTCACGAGTTTGGTAGGAAATTATTTTTACGCAAAGCAGAAATCTTCAACGAGGCACAGGATGCCCATCTTCCCGGATTTCCTCACAGAGCTGACTCGCACCTGGCCTGAGCCCAGGGCTCCTATGCTGCTCCCGCTCTCACAGTTCCTCGACGTGGCTGGAATGGAAGCAGCAGGAATAGCCAACGTGCCACAGATGGAGGACACACTTGCATCTCATTTGGCCCCCAGGTCTTCTGGAACAAAGCCGACTTTGCCCAGTAAAGCCTGTCAAGCCTCAGCTACTCAGCTCGAGAAATGCTACAGGGTCCAGGGCCTCGCGGCGCACACGATGAACGCGTCCGCAATGATGCAGGCGTACCTGGCTGAAAAACTACAGGAGCTCCAGGTGACGACAGACGAGCAGGCTGCCAACGAAGTGCTGTAGGAAGCCCGCAGGGCAACAGACTTTGTGCTCCGCATGATGGGGACAGCAGCCATCGCACAGGGCAGATGCATGGCTGAGGTGGTCATCGCCCAACGTCATCTGTGGATGACTCTAACAGACCTCCCGGAGGGACAATGGATTCATTTTTTGCACCACTCAATAGAACCGACGGAACTGTTTGGAAAAGCTCTGGACCGGATTCAGACCAGGCTAGAACAGAGGCGCAAACAGGCTGAGGCCCTCCGGGAAGGCATGCCCAGGAGAGCTTTTGCCCCCCCCCCAGGGAGACAGCTGGGAACAGACCCGTGCAGCCTTGGCACCGCTCAACCACACGTAATCCGCGCAAAAGAGACCGGCGTACGAGGGGGAGCACCGGCAAAGACCCCCACCGGGTCCACCACAAGCCAGTCATTCCTGGAGTAGGAACAGGTTCGTACCCCGCCAGGCGGTCCAACAGAGGACCTCCTCGGCAAATCGGGACACAAGACAGAAGCGTGCCTGATGAAACGGGCCCTCTGCTTAGCTTTACAGGCTCGCCCGCCCACGTGGTACGGGAGCCGAACCTTACATGTCCAGACTTTATTTGTAAAAAGGTACAAAAAGCTGGTGACTTTGATGTATGCACAAAACATGACGTTTCTGCTGTGAGTGACATAAAGTCAGAAAAGTTGTTGCACAAAACACAATTAAAAACTCAAAAAACAGTTTCGCCCTGTTTCTTGACTCAAAAAACAAAACAAAAACACAGCAACATCAACAACACGGCTCCCCTCTGATACCGATCGCTACAAAGGGCGGGGACTGTCACCCCCCTTCCCTCGCGGCTCATGGGGTACTAGCTCAGACAATAAACCCCAGCAGGTGGCCTTAGGGCTGTCTGTAACAGACAGACCCAGAGGCGTCTGCAAACAGGTACACCGGCTCTCACGGGGCCAGGTGAGGGGTGTCACATCTTCCAAACCCCACCCCATCGGAACCCACAGGGCCGACAATACACAAACTCAACAAGCCTGCAACATGTCCGCACGCCCGGAGGGTGCGCCGGCAGAACCTGGTAACCATGGCAATGTGCCGTTATGGCCACCAGGCGCTTTTCAGCGGATTTCAGCAATGAGTGACGGGGGGCCACTACAGAGGCCCACAGGGCCGGGCCAGACTCACATGCTGACAAAGGAGACGGTAATGGCGCTGCAGGATTTGTAAACAAACATTACAAAGCAGGAAATGCACCAGGGCTGGATCAGATTCCTCTTCCCCATGCTTGAAAAGGTCTGGACTTAATGTCATCAGCCAGGCTTATAGGTGCTCAGCAGAAAAAGGTGTTTCGTGCAGTTTTACATCCTTACGCTGAAACTAACTTTTCATCTTGCACGGACAGCAGGCCGTGCACAAGCAGTGAACCTGCAATGTGTGACAGTGCTCATTGCACTGAATCAGCTCTGCTTTTAAATGGCATCCCCTCACCAGGAGCGACACAGCTCCCTGGAGTTTTACCAAGCTCCAGAGTAATGGTGGGGCCGGAGGCTTGTGAACCAGACCCGGCCATGGAACGGACTGGAATCAGGAGGTCTGTTCGCATACAAAACCTGCACTCCCTCCGTGCCGTGACTCTCCCTAAAAGGAGAAAAAGCAAACATTCTGGCCCACGTTTATCCAACAGGGACAGTGCATTGCTCCTGTCCCCCAGCACTCCCGGTTCGGGTGGTGTGGGAACACATTTACAGGAAGGTCCCCTCCCTAATATAATTGGCCCCCAAGGGGTCATGGGGCCCAGGGCCCTTGGAGGTGGGCTTACTCCAGGAACGTGGACATCTGCTCCTCTTCAGGGACCTGCTGCATCACCAACAAGAACAGCCTCTCCGCTTATGCCCAGGACTGTGGCAAACTACAGCTTGGCTGCTGAAAGGAACAAACTGATGGCCTCAGTTCTCCCTAGCAATGTGGTAAATACCATACAAGAGCTGTATCAACACAGACTCTATGCTCGTAAATGGTGTGTTTTTGAAGCTTGGTGCATGGAAAGGAATATTGTTCCTTATTCCTGTGACCTGGTCAAGCTTCTTACCTTTCTACAGGACTTGATGGAGAAAGCCCGCTCCTTTTCTACAATTAAGGTGTTTCTGTCAGCCATCTTAGCATGCCATGAGGGCTGGGGGGCAAGACGCCCGGTGCACACCCTCTCATGATAAGGTTCATGAAGGGCGTACTGAGGAAGAGACCCCCTAGCAGGACCTTGACCCCTGATTGGGATCTCCAACTGGTCCTGAGTGCTCTCTGTGAGCTCCCATTTGAACCATTAAGCGATATTAGGATAGATTTGCTATCTTATAAGACCGCTCTGCTCATGGCTCTTTGCTCGACGAAACGTGTGGGTGACCTCCATGCTTTGTCTGTGCACCCAATGTGTACCAGGTTTGCCCCTGACGGGTCAAAGGTCACCCTAAGGTCTAACCCTACATATGTCCCAAAGGTCCTGACTCTGAATCAAAGAAGTTTGGACTTTGAACTCTCTTAATTTCCTCCTGCTCCTGTCTTCACTGAGGAACAGAAAAGACTGAGGGCACTCTGCCCCATTAGGGCCTTAAGTGCTTACATTGAGAAAACAGCTGATTGGAGGAAAACAAACCAAGAGTTTGTGTGTTTTGCAGCCCCAGCTACTGGCAAGGCCCTGTCAAAGCAACGCCTCTCACACTGGGTGACTGGGGCCATTAAGAGGATGTACAGTAGCAAAGGTCAACAGGTGCCCTCTGGGGTACGTGCCCATTCTACCCGAGGCTTGGCCACCTCGTGGTCACTGTTCAAGGGTGTGCCAGTTGCAGACATCTGTGCGGCTGCGAACTGGAGCTCAACGAACACTTTTGGAAAACATTACAGTTTGGACGTTACTGCGTGTGACGTCACTCAGGCTGTCCTCTCTAACACACAGTAGAGAGCTGCCAAGTGCTGCCTAATGTATAAAGGCAGATGTTCACACAAGCATGCATTTTACTGAGCATTTCAAGGGCGTGAATGAATTACGTTCCCATAGCAATAGTGTTGCACCGAGTGACTGACTGATAAGGGAACTGAAAGTTATGCACCATAACTCATGTTCCCTGAAGGAAGGGAACGAGGTGCAACACAGTTGGCCCTTTTCAATGCTGAAGCTCGGTGAAGTGCATTTTGGAGAAAGTAGGATGGGCATCTACATCTTAAGTACCCAGAGGGCGGGGTCTCTAGGGTGAGGCTGACGCCCCCTGCCGTTAAGGCGTGATTGTATTCCTTCAGGTAATCGCGTGGGGGCGCAATTTCCCATAGCAATAGTGTTGCACCTCGTTCCCTTCCTTCAGGGAACATGAGTTATGGCGCATGACTTTCAGTTTTATTTTGTTCTTTAGCTTTTAAAGTGTCTGGAACCTTCTTAATGGCTTCTGCGTAACTGATTCTCTGTGTAACTTTAACCCTCTTAATCTCTGCTGCCCTTTTACTCACTTCACACCCTCTGTATGCTGAGCATGTGTTCACCACCAGAATTACAACATTTCAGTTTAGCCCCTTGCTCACATTTTCCATATTCATGTTCTCCACCACACCTTCCACACCTTTGCTTTCCTTTACAAGCTGCTGCGACATGTCCAAACCTCTGACATTTAAAACATCTCAGCGGTGGGGGAATATACAACCTGACAGCATAGCACATGTAGCCTACATATACTTTTTCTGGGAGTGTATTTCCTTCAAAAGTAATTAGCATTGACAGGCTGTCACATCTGATTCCATCTCTGTTTGTTTTCATGTGTTTGACTTCCTTTACGTTAGTGTTAGAAATGTTTGCATTGCATTGCAGCTGCAACACCCACAAACATTCAATGGTTTCCAGTCCACAGGCTGGCGGCATAGTGGTGCAGTTGGTAGAAATGCTGTCCCTCGTAGAGCAGGTTGCCAGTTCAAATCCCAGCCCGGGACTTTTCTGGGTGGAGTTTGATATACTGGGCACAACAAGGCTGCACTCCAGGGTTTCCATTCATTTGTCACCACTGTGACTCTGATTAAGAATATAGACATTGTTTTTATTTGACCTAATGTTCTTTACACTGGTGTTCATGAGGCATACATCATTAAGGAAGTTTGTTCTGTAGTCCTACACTGATTTACACATGCACACACTCCTGTTACAACTCACCCCAGTAGCAGAGTAGGTTGTAACAAAAGAAAACCGTGTATTTGACATCATCAGGGACCATGCTAATCTTTCAGAGGTCTGAATGGTTGCCATGTGTAGAAGACAAATGTGTGCACTTTGTGTAAAGGTTTGAGCACTCTAGCTCAAAAATTCAATGAGTTACAGGTGCTGAAGCAAAACGTGTTACAACCATACCCAGTCTCAAAACGTTCGGCTCATTCAGGACATTCTGCCTCTGACTTCTGGTGTTTGTGCCATTTTTACTTTTTGAGATATTTAGCTTTGTCGGCCATGTTTGGTGCATTAAAAATGAATGGAGCTCTCTTTTGTGCTATTTAAAACTTTTTACTGCTTTTCTCTGGTTCAGTGTTTTGTTTTTAGCTTCTATTTTCAAATTTAAGCCTTTTCAACTATGTTTTATGCATTTTCTGTGGATTTTCACCCTTTTCAACAATGTTTTGGCTAAATTTCATCTTTTATGATTCTTTCTAATCATTTCAACTTTTAATGCTCCTTTCAGCCTTTAATCCTTTTCAGCATTAAAACAAATCCTGCTACTTTTGTTGTTGCTAATTTCAGCTATTTTTCTGGTCTTTACTATTTCTTTGTGTCTAATTTCTGAAATGTTGTCATATATTTAGCCTTTCTGTCTATTTCAGCTCTTTTCTGCTACTTTTGGCTTTTGTTGTCCAGCTTTCAGCAAATGTCAGCTGTTCAAATCATTCAGGGCTCAAATCTTTTTAGCTGGTTTCAGCTTCTTCGGCAGCTTTCAGCAAAAATCATTCAGCAGAGAGCATTTTCACAGGAAATGACATTTCTCTAGTTGTATTTGTTCTTTTATAGACAATGTGCCCATTTGAGGTAACAATATAAGCTGTAAGCTCATTTTGTTTTAAATAAGGTTCACACTCTTTTTACTTTCTGTCCACCAGATTTCAGAGACCAGAGCCCAAAACTATTTTAGCTACAGATGCTTGATGTCACTGGAATCACAGATCTTAGTCCAAATAGTTTTTTAAAACTTGCATTTTATTCTAAATGAGCCAAAACCATTCTTCCCAATTGCTTAAAGTGTTGCAAAGTAAAAATAAAATTCCACTTGGGGCATTTGCTTAAATCTATGAGCTCTTTAACCCTAATTAAAAACAAATATTTAGACATGACTTTGAAAGGAAACAAACCAGATGAGCCTTTTTTCTTTGAAACTGTTCCTCCCACCTGATGTTTGATGGGCATGGGAAGGAGTAGTGATGTAATCAGCTAAATATTTGCATCTTCATCACAAAGATTTATTGCATTTAACAGGATGTTTTCATTTGAAAATCTTAGTAAAATCAAACCAAAGTCACCTCATAGTCCGGCGAGGGGAGAGGCGGACCTCGGCCTCCTGGTTTAACCGGAGCTAGAAGACGAACAGAGAACAGGTGTGAACCAGCTGATGTAGAGACAAAAAGAACGTGAGGCTCGAGCTGAATAAACCGATCCTTCTCACCGTTAGGAGTGCGAGCGGGCGTGTCTGAGGTGTTTTTCTTGCTGCACCTGTAGATCATCATCATCAGAAAGGACGTTGCCGTCAGATCCACGACGATGACCATCATGAAGAAAAGCCCATCCAGTTCGAAGCAGTTATCACAGACTGGAACAGAGAGAGAGGTCAAAGGTCAGTTAAATGTTACCCAGGCAAAAAAAAAAAAAAAGTCAGCATAGAACAATATTGTTACTCACCCTTTCCCTTTATGTAGAAAGTATAAGATTTATCATCACCATATTTACAGCTGTACTTGACCTGGCGTTGATATTCAAACGTGTACTCTGTGGCTTCATCTGAAAGTTTGGTTGCACCGTCAGACCAGTCTCCACTTTCTGGACACGTCAGCGTGACTGTTTTTCTCCAGAACTTTGCTCCTCCTTGAAACAAACATAAATTGCGTTACAGTATTCAGTTAAACTTCCATCCATCCATTATCTTTACACGCCTGGACAGGTCTCCAGTCCATCACAGGCACAAAGGAGACAAACAACCATTCACTCTGTCACTCACACCTAGGGACAATTTAGAGTTACCAATCAGTCTAACATGCATGTTTTTGGTCTGTGGGAGGAAAACCCATGCAGCATGGAGAGAACATGCAAGCTCCACCCAGAAAGGCCGCTCCGTGTACATTCAAGCAGTTCGTTTTTTTTCGTTTGAAACCCCGGCCGGGATTTGGACCGGCGACCTTCTCACTTGACAACAACTCTACCAACTGCACCACCCTTGGTTAAACTTGTTTTAGTTTTTTACAAAGTAATTTGCAAAGATGCCCCGCCCCCTTTTCTAAGACAACCAGAGAGCTGAAGCATGTCTCCTCTTGACTTTACTCATCTCGTGCACATCGTAGCTTAATCTGTGTTTCTGTAAATACAACGTGATTTAATGTAACTGTACACATGAATATTTATACTGTCAGCTCATAATAATATTAATAATAATAATAAAACAACATAAAAAAATTGGGAGATTGTAAGGGAGTGGTGGTGCAAAGGCTAGAGAAGGTGGACATGTGATCGGAAGATCGCCGGTTCAACTCCAACTGAATTTTTGCTGAAAGCTGCTGAAAAAGCTGAAAGAATAATCACAAAACTGTTAATGAGTTGAATCTGAAAATAAAAGCAGAAAGCAGCAGAAATGTGCAGCATAAAAAATAGACAGAGAGGCCAATAACAAAATCTGAAATTAGAAAGAAAAAAACTGAGCTGAAAAGTAAAAAAAGTTGAATTTGCCAGAAAGAGGCTGAAACGAGCGTAAAAGTAGAAATTAGTAGAAATAAGCACAAAAGGCTAAAACTAGTAAAAATAAATAGCATTGAAAAACTAAAATTAGCAGAAAATACCAAAAAAGTTGCTGAAATGAGCAGTAAAAGATTTTAAAGGGTTTGAAGGATGTGAAGAGAGCTCCATTTGTTTTCAATGAGGAAAACATGGCCGACAAAGCTAAATATCTCAAAAAGTACTAATGGCACAAACACCAAAAGTCACAGCAGGAATGTCCTGAATGAGCCGAACATTTTCATCCATGAATTGTTAAAACAGAACAAACACTGCAGAACAAGTTACATGCTGAGACGCACGTGGAATAAAATGGATGTGAATGTGATTTAAAACTTTCAGACTGTTAGATGAAGGTGCAACCACAGTACAGGAAATAGGAGAAAAGCTGAAAATGCAAAAATAAAAAAACATCATGTTTTGTGACAGATAATGTATTTTCTTAAATCCAACACACGACACCAAAACCTTCCTGTTTACTTCCAAGTATAACATAAAGTAAATGTTTTATATTTACCGATGTCGGCCTTCACAGGAGCTGCGGTCATGAGGACGATGACAAACACAACCTGAACACCCAAACTCTGCATTCTCAGTACTTCTCCAGTGTTCCTTAAATGTTCTGATGCCCAGATTAAAACTTCATAAATTTAAAATCAACTTGAAAAAAAAAACTCAAATTAATTATCATCAACCTGCCTGTTCAAAAGGAACAAGGTTCAGAAAAGAGCTGCTGCTCCTCTCTCTGTCTGTGGAGCACCACCACCACAACACACACAGGAAGTGCTTCTTTTGTCAAGACAAACTCACAGTTAAACCTCAAACTGAAGTTAAAACGTGTGAAAGTCTCGTTTTCTTTCTGACTGATTACAGAAAATAAACTCAAAGACGTTAATATAGAATCAGAACAAACCTCACATATTATTTACGTTTGTGCACCAAATCATTTTGAACTAAACTAGCCCCATGTTGCACATGCACTGTAAGACTTTTGGTAAAAACTCATTCTGTATAAACGTGACAAACATACAATAGGGTATAATTTGTACCTATTTACTGTATTTATTTATTGATTATTTTAAATGATTGCACTGTTTTTGTCTGTTTCACTTGTTTTTACTGCTCCTTTGTCTCCGCTGCATGTTGCATTTGTCCTCTCAAACTTCTGTCTTTTTGTCGCCTTTCGTTAAAGACTGACGTCGCCCTGCTGAGGCAGCACTATATGTGAGGTTCCATTAGTGCCAAAAATATGTTTATGTCTATGTAAAGTGTGTGTGTGGGGCATGCTGTGTATGTTAGGTGATATGTAAGGTGTATGTATTGTAACATGCCTATGCACTGCGTTGTGCCCATGTGCTGCACCTAATGTAGTCTGCTGACCAACAGCTATTCTAAACGAAGACCTAATAAATATGTGTACAGTATGTATTAGGGATGCAGAAAAAAATAGATTTTTAAAAGAATCTAGATTCTTAGTCCTGGCTAGTCTGAATCGATTCTAAAAGCCCCAAAATCGATTTAAAAACATGTTTAATTTTATATTTTTTCTACTCCTACTCCTGAGCGTACTGCATATCACATTACATGTCCGTTCGGCCACCGTAGAATTTTGGCCATGTAGGGCACCGTACAGCAGTTAGCCAGCTCCCTTAATTTTTTTATTTTTTATTTTTTTTATTGATAATAAAATTTTAACAAACCAGTAGACACGGTATCAATGTTATACAGCAAAATGAACAAATAAAAATGTTGACAAAACAGTAGACATAATATCAACACAGTATTCTATAACAAAAAGAACAAGTGAATAATGCCAGGGGGTTATGAACAAACAAATAAAAAGAAGTGTATTTATACATATATTTATACACCTGGTAGTAGGTTGGGTTAAATGCAGAGACGAATTTCGTCTGTGTATGGGAAACATATGCAGATGACAGGAAAAGACATTATTATTATTATTATTATTATTATACATGCTCACATAAATGTACCGGTATACGTAAAGAGAGAGAAAAAAAACTGAAAAAAAGTTAAGTCACAAAAATGTTGAAGTGGGTACACAAATCTGTAGTTTTTATGGCTTTACTATTGTTTGAGTACTGAATTGTTCTAATATATTGTTTGAATTCCTCTCTAAAGACCAAGAAACAAGGTTTCTGATATGAGAATTTAGATTTATGTACATGGTATTTTGCAACTAATAAAATTAGGTTGATAATATAATAATGGTTTGTTTTATTAATGGGATAAGAAAAGAATCCAAACAACACATTTACATAAGTAAGGGAAAAGTCAACAAGAATGTTTTGGGAAATAAAAGTGCAAATATCCTGCCAGAACGTACATAAGAAAGGACATGACCAGAATAAATGACAGAGATCTTCTTCACAGAGTTGGCAGAATGAGCAGTTCATGTCAATGTCCTTTTTGTATCGTTGAAGGAAAGACTTGCAGGGATAAAAACTCCAGCAGCTCCCTTTATCTGAACGGAGCCTGCTAGCATGGAGGAGGGAGACAGCGTAATTCAACTTGCTCATTCGTCTTTAAAAACAATTTCAGATCCTACAATGTTCTGGGGGAAGACAGAGCTTAACAAGAGAACAATTGTTTGCAAGAAGTGTCAAATAAAATTACGGTACAGTATTTTGAAAATACGATATAATGCGCGGAATATGAAAGTGAAAGCAGCTGACCAGCGACGTTTGCTGTGAAGATTTCCCTGCATTTTTCGCTATATCACAAAGGATTTACAAACAGACAGCTCAGTGGAAGGTGACGGGTTTACTTTTATTTTAATACACTAGAAGCAATGTACGTTATTCCTTCATGTATAGATAAAGGTCCACACAGCTCCAGCATGAAACAAGAATAACGTGGGAGAAGTTCTGATGCAGCTGCAGCTCGTAGATATCAGTTGTTTTCTCATATTATACTAAGACCTATATAGACAAGTTATACAACAAACTTAATGTAATTTGTCTTTTTAACAGGTTGGAGAGACCAGATGAGACACATCAACTGGAGCCAGTTCTAAATGATACAATTGATGGTTTATAAATGACAGTTCACAGGAGATTTTGTGTGAACTTGCACAGGTTTTGAAATTTTGTTAAAGATTTACAAAATATGAATCAATATGGTTGAAAAAAAAAAACTGAAGTCTGTTTACTTTTGTATTGATATATTTTGAATTATTTGTCTGTGATGGACTGGAGACCTGTCCAGGTGTCCCCCGCCTCTCACACAGTGATGACTGGACATGGACACCAGTGACCCCCCGTGACTCGAAAAGAAAGAAGTGGGTAAAGATGATGGATGGATGAATTATTGTTCCTAGATTTTTATTTTATTGTTTTAGAGAAATCCAGGCAACTAATCTAACCTAATACTGGTAATTTAAGTTACAGAATTTTATGCATTCCTGTATTATTTGTTCCTATTTTTTGGTATAAATATCAAACGATGCAAAACATTTGATACAATAAGGAACATAAAATTATTGTTTTAAATATAATGTTCTGTTTGTTTACATTGTTGTTTATCTTTTCAGCTTGTCAGTTACATAACTGAAGCTAAATTTATGACCATTTCAATAAAAAAATCGTTTCTGAATAGAAAATTGTTTCTGAATTGAAAAATCAAATTTGAATCGAATCGTGACACCAAAAATCTGAATCAATTCACCAGACACTGAGAGATTCGCACCCCCTATTGTGTATTTTAAAATATCACCTTATATACACATCATGTATATATACACTTTACATAGACACATACACATATTTTTGTCACTAATGGAACCTCATATTAGGCCTGTCGCGATAAACAATAAATGAATTAATCGCATGATAAATGAAAATTATCGACCTCATTTTCATTCATCAGCTTTATCGTTTCTTCGTGTCTCTTTCTACTGAAGACACTGGATGACAAAAGGCTCAACTCCGGTGCTCTTCACTGACCCCTCCCTTTCTTTCTTCTCTTTAAAATCAGTTTTAACCATCCAAAAGCATGTTTTTGTAAAAACAGCTAAACTGAGAAGCTAAGCTAACAGGCTAACCTTGGGAAAAAAACGCCGTCTTGTAGAAGCTCTGAAATTCCCGGTTGAAAACTATGCCTTCATCAAAAAAGATGTTTTTCTCTGCAAAAAGAAACTGAAAACTTGTACTGAATTTTTAAATTAAAAGCTCTGTGTGACAAACGCTATGCTAAAGAGCTCAAACACAGAGCATCCGCCATTTTGAAAAATCGAAAACAGGAAGGAGAGCCAGCCCATGTCACGTCAAGGGGCCTCCCTCACATTTTTCTTAAAGGGACACGCTGCTCGTGCCCTCACTGTCCATCCTTCGGTTCAGATAGTCTTATACTACCATCCAGTGGTCCAAAAATGTACTACATATAACAATTAACTAACATTTCTTCTTAAAGCTGCACTATGTAACTTTGTAATGCAGTCTGTAACTTTTCTAACAATATGTTTTTAACATATTTCTTCACTCTGTCACTATCTACTGACAGACTGATGTTAGACAAAGTAATCTCTGAAAAAAACTATAGTCCCCTTGCTTCTCTATCAGCATTTATAAAAACACTAAAAACACAGAGTGACCCGTCTT
The DNA here is from genome assembly GCA_038048925.1 of Garcialebias charrua. Classification (NCBI taxonomy): domain Eukaryota; kingdom Metazoa; phylum Chordata; class Actinopteri; order Cyprinodontiformes; family Rivulidae; genus Garcialebias; species Garcialebias charrua. The sequence continues at coordinate 21,197 of JBBPBX010057888.1, forward strand.
TAACCAGCCAATAAAAACAGAGTTTGTAACCAGCCAATAAAAACAGAGCTTGAATTTGAATTTCAGCAGAGGGATCAGAATGCTTTGCCTGTTGAAAAATTTTCTAAGTTCTGCACTCTACAGAAAGTTACACATAGCACCTTTAAATTTGACAATAATTACTAATCATTGTCAAATTTCAAACAATATTATTGTTTATCGCAATAATTTCTGAGACAATTAATCGCCCAGCAAAAATTTGTTATCGTGACAGGCCTACCTCCTACACCATCTGGTTGAAATAAATTTATTCTGGTCCTTCACGTGCATGTTCCCGCACACTGCAGCAAGCTTCTGGGTCCTCCTTTTCAAACCCTCTCTTCCTGAAAGCTTTTCTGAATTTCAACCGTATGTGAAATCTTGTTTAAAGAAAAGGATGTTTGGTGAGAGGACCGTGAGGTTGTTCTTCTGAAGGAGCAGGTGTGAGCAGGAGTTTAGCATGTACACTTTGCAGAGGATGGTTCTAAAACATGGAGCCACCTGACCACAGCATCTGTTTGCTGCCTCTGCATCCACAAACAGCCTGAGGCTGTTTTACACAGATTCACTGGTCAGATCACAGTTTGGAAGATGAAGTCGTTTATCTCAGTAGATGCACTTGCTGTTCCACATGCAGCTGGATTCAGTTTCCACCCTCCATGAAACATGTGACCACGTCGGCAGTAGAAAAATAAATAAATGTGAATTTAGTTCAGTGTACTGTATTGCGTTGTGGCAGCTGACATGAAGGTGCTGCTCTGCCCTCAAGTGGTTCAACCAAGTGCTGTCAACATGAATGAACTTAGCTTGTTTTGTTTTCTGAGTTAAAGATCCTCATTAGTCTTCACCAGAGAGATGATTATTCTCTCTGGGGTCCACACCCTCAAGTATTGCAGTGCACAAATATTACAATATTACAACTCTTCATTCTTCTTCATCTTCTTCTGCTTATCCATAATCAGGTTGCGGAGGCAACAGGTTCAGGAGAGAAACTTAGACCTCCCTCTCCCCTGTAACATTTTACAGCTCGTTCTGAGGGACCCCGGGGCCTTCACAGGCCAGA
>JBBPBX010057889.1:0-22277 GCA_038048925.1 Garcialebias charrua
AGAAGGAAAGTAGCAGTTACAAGGTGTTTCCTAGTGTTCAGAGTCAGACAAGATCTATTTCTAAAAAATAAACCCAGTTTTACTTTTGATTTATTCACCAAATTTTCGACATGAGACTTAAAAGAGAGATGTGCATCGACCAAGATTCCCATGTGTCTGCAGGAAGCTAGGAATTAGGTTGATTAGAAGAACTCACCAATGGAAGTAGCTTATTTTATTATTATTTTTAGCATTTTTCACAATTATTTTATTATGACACTAAAATGAGAGGTGATCTATGGAAATATTAAAGGCCCAACGTTATCTGGCACTTACCCACTACCTTTCATGGCAGAGATTTAAACTTCATTCATCTTAACATCAGAAAGGATGGAATTGCGATTGTTTTGATCAATGACATCGTAATTTTCAGGCTGTTGAGTGCACCTAAATATAGGCTTTGCCCACAAAACAAAAAAAAAGCACATGTATAGGCGACACTTGTCGATAAGCTGTGGGTGTCCACGTTGTAACATGAGATATTTACATACATATATACAGAAAGATTTGAACTTTTAATTAAATATGAACCGGTAACATACACAAATGCGCACAGTACATGTTTTTTTTCTTCTTTTTTCTTGAACAGTTCCTGTAACATAGCTGGTTAAAATAAAAACAAATACAGTAGCATACCAGAAAGTAATTTATTGCTATCTTCACAATCACTTCACTTTGCTATTTCCCCACTGTGACCTATTCGATAATTTCGTTGGTTAGATTTTTATTCATTTTTTTAAGCTTTATTTATACAGGTAGTCTAATTGAGTCACGAGGACCCAACCCCCAAGAGAGACATGTATTGGGCAGCTATGTGAACGCTAGGGTGTGATGAGGCTAAATGTTTTGGCGGCATGAAGCTTGTTAGCTTGTCCAAAAATTTTTTTTCCATAAATTTGCCGCATAATTGTATAAGCCACGGTGTTCAAAGTATGTATATAAAAAAAAAAAGTTGTGACTTATACTCAAGAAATTACGGCATGCACATGCAATAATTGTCAGATTTCATGAGATGTATTGACACTCAGAATGTGTCCTACGCTTTAGTATTGTATAGAAAACTGAGCTGTAGCCATCTTTGTCTGCAGAGGTTGCTTAGCTCAGGTTAACTTCCAAGGTTAATCAGTTGTAGATGTACATCCAATAAAAACTTTGAACGTTTCATTAAAATTTATTCACTGGTTTGTGAGATATTTTGATAATGCTACATATAAATGAATACACAGACTGGGCACAAAAACAATTGCCTTTCGCTCTTGGTAACAAGCAATAAAAATGGGTTTTGCTGGCTCTTATGTGTCTATAAAGGGACAAATCCTCTGTGCCTGTGTTCAAACAACTAGTAAAATCCTGGAAGAATCTCTATTCATTGTCAATCCCTGCCACTTAAACAGTTGCCATGGTTACTAGCTTTAACGTTCAGATTAACCTGATGAAATAAAGGTTGAATGAAAAAACGTGTATGCACCTTGGAGGTGAAGAAGAAGCGCAGATGTGACAGAGGTATGTCTGCAAGTTGTATTGGTTTAATTTGTAGAGCTGAGTCCAGTTTATCAAGTTAAGAAGAACATAGGGAACATAAATGTTTATCTTTCTTATCTTACCAGTCTTGCTGCACCTAGTCTATAAAAAAATCAAATTTGGGCACCTTGACATTTATTTAATCTCTGGAGTTTTTCTAAATAGCAGAATTTTGTATTTGCATTGATCTCACTAGAGGCTGCCGTTGCAACCTTTGAGGAAAAGTCAAAGTCAAAGTCAACTTTATTGTCAGAACTGCAATATGTACAGGACATACACAGGACCGAAATTGCGTTTCTCTCAGTCCCTCGGTGCAACAGTAACCATCTAAACACTAAACACTAAAACATTTAATAAACATAAGCATAAAATAGTAAAAGTGTAACACTGTCCTGAGTTTTTTCATAATAGTATAAAAGTATGAAAATTTACACCAACACTGAAACACCAAACACCCCTAAAACACCAAACACCCAATGAACATAAGCATAAAATGAAATAATAAAAGTGTAATACTGTCCTGAGTTTTTGCATAGTAGTATAAAAAGTATAAAAAGTATATCTATAAAATAAACTGAAGGTTCTAGCATTGACATTTGCAAAGAGTGGCACAGCAGCATATGAGTTAATGTACACAGTATATGTATGAGGTAGTTGATGTTGGTATAGAGGCAAAGTGGCATATGCAGTAAGGCACATAAGGCACATTTGGCATCCTTAGATAAGGCTAGTCAGAGAATACTGTATATGTATCAGCAGTAGTGTAGATATAAAAGTAGTGTAAATGTAAACAGTAGTAATAAATGTAAAACAGTAGTAATAAATGTAAACCGTATTAATAAATGTAAACAGTGAATGTAAACAGTAGTATGACTATAGGCAGTAATGTAATACAAACATTAGTGCAAATATGAGAAGTAGTGCAAACTGAATGAGCACATGACCGAGAGTTTAGTGAATAACCCGTTTGATGACACAGAGTCCAGTGTTAAAAACTTTGTGTTGAGTGGTAATGTGTGAGAAAGTTTTTTGTGTTAAGGCAGTTCAAATGGGAGGGGAGGCAGAGCAGGCAGAGTGTTTAGCATTCTGACTGCCTGATGAACAGAGCTGTCTCTCAGTCTGCTGGTACGAGCCTGGAGACTCCTCAGTCTCCTCCCTGATGGCAGCAGTCTAAAGCGGCTGTGTAGTGGGTGTGTGGGATCACCTGCCGTGGAAAGGAACTCTGTTGCTCATAAAAATAAATAAATAACTAAATGGGACCTGTATTCCATAGTTAGAGGTTTTGCTTCCAATCCATGTAGCTTTCTCAATTAAAAGAACTAGAAGGTGGAGTTCCAAGCTTTTTATACTGCATGGATGCTTTGTTGCGTAACCTACAAAACATTTCAACTAAGAATCTGTCCTGAGAACCTGACTCAACCTTGTTCAATTTGTTACATAACCTAGATTAATAAGCAGATTAAAATTCACGCCCCTAACAATGGAGAGTCATTAGGATCTTGGTTTACCTGGCTCACAAGAGAGATGATTTGGTCACTTGCATGAAGGTGTTAACTAGCGTAATTGCTGCATGCTATCTCCTCTGTGTAAAGTTTTCGTCTCCTTTGGCTTCCTTTACACCCCTTTTAAACCATCTGTCTTCTCTGTCCAAGATATAAACATTGTGGTCTTCAAAAGAGACTCTTATCCTTGAGGCATAGGCGCACAGATGATTCTTGTCCTGAAGAGTCTGCTCTTCCGTGTTGAGCTATATATCTGTGGAGAGACTGTCGTTTGCCAGAGACTAACTGGAGAAACTAAACAGTTTCTCAAAAAGCTTGAAACTCCACATTCTACAATTTTTGAAATAAGGAAGATACCTGGATGGGGAGCGAAATGTCTCCAACTACAGACTAGAAGTCCAGTTGTTTTGTTGGCGATTTATCACAAGAGAGCAGGGATGGAGCAGACCGTGCGCTCCAATACTCTTGCTCCAGGATAAATTCAGGTAAGTTAGCTCATTTAAACGTGTATCTGAGCTTAGACGCTGAGACACCGAGACTGCGGGAGATAAACAAAGCGCGAGCTGGTCATGTGACCGGGTCTGTTTTGCAAGCTTCTGCGTGAAAAAGCGCATTAATTATCTGATAAAAAAAAACAAAACAGTTGTGTTGTTAGTGATATGAATTAATACAGAACCAGTAAAAATAATCACATTTTAAATCGCAATCGCAATTTATAGAAAAAAAATCGCAATTAGATTATTTTCCAAAATCGTTCAGCCCTAACCTGGATGACTAAGACTTTCTCAGTTGCTCATTCAGAAAATCAGATTTCTGTCAAGTTATATCAGTGGGAAGGAAAGCACTTCTAAAAGTTTTTTTGTGTGTGTGTGTGTGTGTGTGTTGCTTCTCTACTTGTTTTCTTGACTCTTAGGATTAATTTGTGCGGCACCTCTTGGTAGATGTGGATCAAATGGCCTTGTCACCTCATTCATGTGAAAACCTCCATCAAAAGCCTTTCTTTTTTTAATCAAAGTATCAAAGGGATGAAGGATTTATAGGTGTTTCATATACGTTTCTCATTAATTTTATATGCCTGTTGAAGGCAAATTAATTATGGTATAGCCTCATCTGTCTATGTGTATGCTCCAAAATTTATTTTGTCCCGCCCATAAATTCTGATTGGCTCAAGATAATTTAACAAAACTTCATGCACATGTATTGTCACTAGACGGAGTGTTGCATATAGCTTTCATCTCCCTAGCTCAAGGTCAAGGTCACAAATCAAGGTTGAAATAAAAAAAATGGTATTTGCTTGTCCAGGCCATTGCCATAGATTGTTGTATTGATATATAATAGTTCGTCGATGAGCGTATATTGTGACGTATGCTGTACTGTTGTTAAGATTTATTGCAGGCCACCTGTTCTAAAATGATTTCTGTATTATTTGGTGTACAAAAATATGCATCTAATCAATAGAATGGAAATGTCTACCTGTAGTTGGAAACGTATCTATACCTCTTTAACAAAGGGTCAATTTAACTCTGTCTAACTGGTCGGTCCTAAGAGGTTTCCTGGGAAGGGATGGTTTTGCAAAGAAAAAAAGCACTTGAACACCCCTACAGACTTCTTGTTTTATACACATGACACCTCATCACGGATTCCCACAGTTGAGGTGAAACACTCGTTTTAATTTAGCTGGATTTATGCAAGCGGCCTCTCAGCACTAGAAGCTTGTGTGAAGTGGCTGCTTGTTCTTCCCCGGGTATTTGCAGCATGTATTACTAAACGGAGACTGCAGGAGAAGCACACTACTATACAGTATACCATTACTACGAGGAAATTCCTGAACAACTATAGTTTTAACATAGGAAAGTAATGCTCAAGATCCACGGGAAGCTGTTTCTACTTCCCTGAATTGCACTTTCTGTTAATTTCACAACCACAACTGAGGCTACTGTTAGTTTTGGGGAAAAACCACTGTTTTGTTCCTGCTTCCGAAAGATAGACAAGTTGATTTGTCATTGAAAATTAATGTGGTAATATGAAGCGCTTTGCATTTCAATTGTGCGGTGACAGTAAACCTGTTTTGTTAAAATTAATTATCCCACAGCTCTCCATCTGTCAGTTTTGTTGAATCTTTTAAATGAGCCTTCCCCTCAGAAACAGCCATTCTGAAGCAGATGGTATTTGTTAAAGACGATTTGTTGTTTTTTCTTCTTTTTTTTTTTCCAACTCTTTTTTTTTTTTTCTCTGAAGCATAACAGAGTCCCTCTACACATTAACCTACCATCCTGTGTCCTGGCCTCTAACAGCACCGCTCTATTGGGATCAAGCTGCCTGATGATTTATCTTCATTGAGTTCCATTCGGTACTTTGAGGTCCCATACCATCAATTTCTAAATTTATGTCTTCTTTTTTTGTGGAGGATGGCACTTGGTAGTTTAGACAGGGGATTGTGGCAGGATCTTTATGGGTTTACAGATGATGGACGTTCATCAAAGTGTCCCCACGCTTGAGTGACTCTCCCAATAGCCAATTAGGTAGATAGATAAATGAAGCTGCTAGAGATGAGGGTTCCAGAAGTACTGGTTTGGCTGACTGTAAACGAGAAGGAGATGCAACCTCAAGCTTGACAATTGGCCATTCATTTTAAAGGAATATTTCAGCTACCGTACTTTAAAGCAAACTTTTATGCCTTGATTGCTTTTTAAAGAGAAAACTATTTTCATGCCTTAAAACAAAACCTTAATAAAAGTTTGTTTTCTGCACAGAAACCCAACAAACATAAACATTGTATAAAAGGGTTAATTATCAAAGTAATAAAAGCTGCAATTAGTCCATTTCTCCTATATATCTTTAACAAATGGTTCTATATATCTTCAACAAATGGTTCAAGCTCTTCTAAAATTAAAATTGCAGGTATTTGACAGAAATATTGAGTCCTTTTATATGAGTGTGGAAATAATTTCATCGGAGCATTTGGGGCTTGATGTTTTATTCTTCACCATTTTGTTTTACAAAAGTGATTTTCCTGACTCTTAATCATCTTGAGAGAAGTGACTTGAGTGTATCATTTCAATGAGTTGTATCAGTTTGTCAAACTTCATATTTTCAGCAGTCAGTTTTCAGACACACATTTAGTCATCATTTATTTATGCATGTTAATCTCACTGAGCCTCGAGGACTCATTTACAAGAGAGACTTGTTTTAAACAAAACACAGATGAGGTACAGTCATATAAAAGCATATAAAATGAAAAGTAAATTAAATAAATATTAAAACAAAACAAAAACAGTTACACTATGACGGGATGTAAAATGCTAAAAACAGGAACGTCTGCGTTGGTTTTGCCATGAAATTAACAGTTGTTTAAAGTCCCTTAGAGAGGTCAAAGTCGACAACTTCAGGTCTTTTTGCAAGGTGTTACAGGAGTGGAGTAAGAGAAGGCCCTTTTGCTTAATTCGGTCTGCACTGATTGGCCACTGCAGGTAATTATGTCTTGAGAGCGTACACTGTAGCTGCACTGACAAAGTGACATGTAGGAGGAGACAAATGAAGGCAACAGACCAAGACGCAATTTAAAGATGAAAATGTAACGGTGAGAGAGTCTATGTGAAGTTAATGATGACCAGTTAACCAGTGAATACAGGGTGCAGTGGTGGGTATGGTAATTACAGCCAGTTATGACTCTTAGCGCACCGTGATTGGCAGCATCCAACATCTGCAAGGTGCTTGTAGGGGCGTTCATGTAAATAATGTTACCATAGTCGATGGAGAGAAGGAAAGTCACAGTTACAAGACGTTTTCTGGCATTCAGAGTTAGACAAGGTCTATTTCTAAAATAAACCGAATTTTACTTTCAATTTCTTTACCAAGTTTTCGACATGAGGCTTAAAAGACAGATGCAAATCAACCAAAATACCCAAGTATTTGTAAGAATCAACAAACTCAATAGAAAATCCATTCGTAGATAAGATTGGAGGAAGGACTGCTGGCACCAACTTTCTGTTTGAAAACAACATCCCTTTGGTTTTACCAGCTTTTAGGACCAGGTTGAGACAGAACAAATCTGACTGGATGATGTCGAATGCAGACTGTAAAAGCTGGAAAACCGTAGCAACTGTTCCAATTTGACAATAAACAACTGTGTTGTCGACATAGAAATGGAAGGATGCATCAAGAATAATCTGAGCTGCCAGTACATTATTCATTTAGATTGTGAAGAGGGTGAGTCCTAAGACTGAGCCTTGTGGTACACCATTGTTGACACACCATTGTTGACAGTTAGATAGCTGGAAGATGATCATGGGTGGTACATTTATTTCTTGAAGCTCACTGTTATTCTGACAGAGCTTTCATCTGTTCTTTAATTTGAAGCAGGTTTTTTTTCCACGAGTAAACAGATGGGGAGTGAAAATCAGTGCATCTGCCTGCCTTTTTTTTGAATGTTCTGCTCAGATCCATATTTAACTTTCAACATTCGTCCTTGATTTAAAGCAGCACACAACAGTAGTTCTATTTGCAATTCTAATGTAAGAAAATTAAAATAAAATTAAAATAGGAGTGGTCACCCCCCTACCGAATGACACTGTGACCCAACTTGGGGTTGCATCCTGCAGTTTGAGAAACCTTGCTTTAAAGTGAAGTCTTATGCTATTTACATTTTGTTTTTCTTTGACAAGACTGACAGACTAACCACTAGTTCAAGTGAGGCCAATATTATTAATTTGTTTAATCTCAAATTATTTCATTGCTGTTCATGCAAATACCGGTAATCAAAAATAAAAATCATTCTATTTTTTTTCTCCTTTATCAGTTTCACATGATACATTTATCATAGTAGAACTATTAAGATTCTTACTGGAAGTGTCCCAGACTGCATCAGCTGCCGCTGCTATATGTATTTATAAATAATCATAAAAATCAATCTAAGTGTAACTGTGGCTTGCAAAACAAACAACAAGGCAAAGGTTTTCAAACTAGCATTCTCATAAATTGCTATAACGATTATGAGATTGGCGTTTTTTAGGGAACAATGATCCACTTTGCTCTTGGCTTTGTTGGTGTTAGGGGTTATCTGGTCAGAATTGAACTCCCATCTATAACAGGTTGAACATTGATTTTTTTTGATAGAAAGAAAGGAAAGACAGAAAGTAAGACTACAAGACAAATATCCACAAAAAGAGCACAAGGCAAACACACCCAACTGCCGTCTGCAATCCTGCAAAGTACATGACAGAACACAGCAACAAAACACATGCATAAAAGACACATAACATTCATGACTTTGCAGTAGATTACTATAAATATATATACCTATACCTACAAATATATATTTATACCGTATATATACATACATATACATTCATATTCAGTCACATACCCATCTACATATCTACATATGATATCTACATATACATCCCTGCATCCATTTGTGTGTGGTTGTGAGCATGCATAAGTGAATAAGGCTTCTCTAATAGAACATTCAATAGCGACCGTGAAGCATCAGAGATCCATCCCCAAGACCCGAGGCAGAACATTGAACATTGATTGTTAATGGCATTTCCATAAACTCTTTATTTAAAAGATCAGACCTTTACATTTGTTTAAAAAAGGAGACAAAATATGTGGGGAAAAAAAATAATTCTATAATAGATTTTCAGAAAAGTTACGAATTAAGCTAACGACTCCACAATGACCTCTACAGTGACCTTGTAGTTATCAGTTCTGTTGCATTTAAATACTTTTATTGCAAGTTGATGGCTTTGCCTGTATTTTATGTTCAGTAGGTGGTTTGTTTTCATTAGCTATGCCTAAAAAGTTTTGATTATAACCCATCATTAAAACACCAACATAACTTCTCTTGCTTCCTTGCGTCTGTTCCAAACTTCGCTGATAAGAGGAAACCTTTTTAAGTCCCTAATTTGATATTCAACCCAAACGTTGCTTTGGATTTCTTTGAGTAAGATAAATCACTCTTAAGGCGACTCCTTTGTTTGTTCTCAAATTAATTTTCATGCTTTAAAGTGAGATATGTAATAAAAAGGCAATGTATTTGGGGAAATAAATTAACATTTAGACACTGCACTTATTTAATTCAAGACTTGTTTTTGAGTTCGTGCAGGGATATTAAAACTTCTTTTGCTTTTTTTTTTCCTGTTCGGAGGTTGAACAGTATGCAGAGCGGTACGGTAATTAGTTTCACCGGTTTGCCTTTTCCAGTCGACCTGCTCGGCCTGCTGAAGTGGCGCTCCAACACCAGCCTCCTACAGCAGAACCTCTGTCAGCTGATGAAGGTGGAAGGCGGTGAGGTCGTTAAGGTCGGCATATATTACTCAGTTCATATACAAGTTTTATTTTATTTCTTTTGTACTGTTGAACATGTCCTTTTTCTTTTTGCTTCGAAACAGTTTTAACACAAATGGCTAAAGTATCTAGACAGCTGGTGGCATGAACAAATCAGTCACCAGTCTGTTCTTAGTAATCCTGAAAGTGACGGCTTCCTGGCAGCAATTTCTCAAGTGATTTCTCCGTGTCAAAGCAACCAGGTTGTTTTGTTTTGTGCTTTTCTCTTGTTTTGATGTCACCTAGTAAGTACGGAGCACGTGGTACCACACTGGCTACGAAAGAAGATGCAAACTCAGACCATTTACGGGTTTAGTGACTCATAAATAGCACTTTATGGAGAAAGTTTTTGCGTGGGCTCGTTGAGTGTCTGCGAATCACAACGTATGTATGTAGAAGTCCATTTATCCAACCCGACCAAAGCGGTTTGATAGATGTGGCAACCACCTCCAAATCATTTCATCGAACCATGTAGGTTTCGTAATTATTACCACCACATTAGCTTTCAGTCCTTTCAAAGCATCTTGGGGCTTTTAGTAGACAATTAGATAACAGTTTTGACTTGGTATTTGTATAAGACAGCTTTTCTTTACATTGGTTTGTGCAGTGCTTTTACATATGATGTGTTTGAGTGATTTAACCCCTACTTTTATTTTTACTCTTTCAGTTTAGGCTTTAAGACTGGTTTGCACTTAAATCTCCTCCGACTGTGTGTTGTTTCTGAGAACATAACGAACCTTGTCTGTTCTGAGCTGACGGACTCAACACATTATGAAGCGATAGCTGTTTTTTGCATGTTTACACCAGTTTTTTTTTTTTTTCAGGATTTAGCCAAGTAATTATAGAGCATGTTTCCTTCAGGGGCTCACAGGTGTAGTTGGTGTTTCTAGATGTACTGCTGACGGGGAAATTATTACTGTTTAGGTAGAATCAGACTGGTTTGTGTTAACAGCTGTAAAATGAGAGCAACTGGGGAGCATGTCAACAACATAGATTTCATGTATTTGTTGCAGCGTGCCTTATTTGAGTTACTTTTTCCAGACATCAAATGCGAGGTTTAACTACTTTTTTAAGTGTATAATTAATAACCGCTTTTTAATTTACCGGTATATATTTATGCTTTTCATTGCTATCTTCTATTATTAAGCTGCCCTGACACACTGTGCATCTGTCATTGCAGTTTCTGCAAGACACTTTGGATGCGCTCTTCAACATCATGATGGAAAACTCTGACAGCGACACGTTTGATACTTTGGTGTTTGACGCTTTGGTAAGCAACGGCTGCAGGCGGAGGCACAGAACATGTTTCATGTCAAAGAATTAAACATTTGTAAACAAATATATCTCAAATGCAATTAATAAATGTTAATTCATTGTTTGGACAGCCCTCTATATCAAAATGAATTTTGATCTCAGAACATATCCTTTTTATTAGCAATTAACTGTTTTCTCTCAAATACGTATATGTAGGCCTGTCGCGATAAACAGATCAATTAATCGCATGATATATGAAAATTATTTCATTTATTGGCTTTATCGTTTCTTTGTGTCTCTTTCTACTGAAGACACTGGATGACAAAAGACTCAACTCTGGTGCTCTTCACTGACCCTTCCCTTTCTTTTTTCTCTTTAAAATCTATTTTAACCATCCAAAATTGCATTTTTGGATCCTTAAAAGCAGCTAAGCTGCGAAGCTAAGCTACGAGCTAAGCTAACAGGCCGACCTTGGGAATAAACATCCGTCTTGTCGAAACTCCAAAATTCACGGTTGAAACCTGTGCCTTTGTGCAAAAAATTGTTTTTCTCTGCAAAAAGAAGCCGAGAACTTATTTCCGTTTTTTTTAAATTAAAAGCTTTGTGTGAAAAATGCTATGCTAAAGAGCTCAAACCACACTGAGCGTCCGCTATTTTGAGAATCGGAAAAACAGGAATGAGAGAGAGCTCATGTCACGTCAAGGGGTCTCCCTCCCATTTTTCTTAAAGAGACTGCTGCTCGCTCCCTCACTATCCATCCTTTAGTTCAAACAGTGTTATACTGCCATCCAGTGGTAAAAAAAATGTAACACACACAAAAATTAACAAACATTTCTTTTAAAATTTGACAATAATAATTAATTATTGTAAAATTTCAAACAATATTATCATTTTATCGCAATAATTTCAGAGAAGATAATTGCCCAGCAAAATTTGTTATCGTGACAGGCCTACGTATATGTCAACATAGAAAAATGTTTTATATCCTTATTGTCAAGAGATTAGAGGGGATGGCTGTAAAACGTTACTGGTAATTATAAACTACCGGTAGTTGTAATTTTCAATTGCCAATCTAACACCTAAGCCAGTTTAGAGACAAAATGCAAACACTGAATCTTATGTTGGACTTTATAGATATTTCTGCATATGTTTGTATTGTCACGTTGTGTTTTAATTGACAGTAAATTCTAATTTTCCATTAAGGCCAAATAAGTAGATCGTAAAGAATTATATTTTATCAGAATGATATACTGTATTAGCTTAATGAAGTACATGTATATGGTTATTTGTATTGCTTTATGCTTTTATAGCATCTTATTCACATGTTAATACAAGGCGGATCTTTTGATTATTATTTTTTTTTTCGGTAGAAAGTGTAGTTTTTAGATACGCGCCTACAATTCCCAACAGACATGCACCTTCCATTTTGAACACAAGATGACAAGGTATCATTGGTTGAGAACTGGTCACATGATCTAATGTAGGGCCTTCCCATACGTCTGCGGTTGCCGGAGTTGTGGCCAGTTCTGAAGAAAGTTGTGTGTTTAACTGACGCTTGATGCCATTACTGTGACTGCATGGCGGCGACCGTATGACCCAACGCACTGTAGTGAATTTGCTTCAGACCATGAGAACACTGATAGATTATAACAAAGCCAAAGAAACGAGTGATTACAGAACTCTGTCAACTGGTCGCCTGTAAATGTAGCCTTGAATTACACAAACCAAGTATCGCACTGAATCTTCTCTAGCATGCCAACGCCTAACATCAGTGGGGTTTCATCTCTGAAGAGCAATTTTGTCTTTCAGAATGAGAAGGGATGAATTGTGTTATCAAGTGTCCAAGATTATCTGCAGCCGGGAGAATTGAGAGAAAATAGCTTTCTGCTCAAATGCAATCTTGTGTAATTTTCTAATCTATTTCACTAGATTGAATAAGACAGGTAGTGTTTGGTGCTCTTCATTATGAGGCCTGTGGTTTACATTTTAATGAGTGCGCCTTTTAATGAGTGCACCTTTTGTTTACTGACAGGTGTTCATTATTGGACTTATAGCCGACAGAAAGTTCCAGCACTTTAACCCTGTTCTGGAAACGTACATTCGAAAGCATTTCAGCGCCACACTGGCCTACACGTGAGTTTATTTCTCCTTCATACAAGCATATCGTGGACGAGTAAACTCAAATATTGGCCATTTTTTGACGAGCACATTATATTGTGTTTGTAGGAAGCTGACCAAAGTTTTAAAGAACTATGTGGACGATGCAGAGAAGCTGACAGAACAGCTGCTGAAGGCCATGAAGGCTCTGGAATACATCTTCAAGTTCATTGTGCGCTCCAGAGTTCTCTTCAACCAGTGAGTATTGTTGCATTAATATTTATCAGTAACTTTAAAGTCGCAACAAGATTGTGGTCAAGACATATTACATTGTTTCAGATGATTTTTATCTCGAGTGTAGTTACTTTTTAAATAGTGGTCAACTGTTAAGGGTTTTTATAAATAAATAAATGGATGTATGGATGGATTTGCTTTGATGGTTGGATAATTTGATAGATTGACAGATTATAGATAGATGATGGATAGATGGATGGATGGATGGATGGATGGATATGTTGATTGACAGGATGATAGATTGACAGATGATAATTGACAGATGATAGATTGACAAATAATATATTGATAGATTGACAGACGATAGAATGATAGATTGACAGATGACAGATTGACAGATGATGGATCGATAGATTAACAAATGATAGATTGACCGATGATAGATTGACAAATAATAGATTGATAGATTGACAGACGATAGATTGACAGATGACAGATTGACAGATGATGGATCAATAGATTAACAAATGATAGTTTGATAGATTGACAGATGATTGATTGTTAGACAGATGATAAATTGACTGATAGATTAACAGATTATAGATATAGATAGATAGATACATAGATGCGTAGATACGTAGATAGAAACGTAGATAGATGTGTAGATGGATGGATGGATAGATAAATACGTAGACTGATACGTAGATAGATACGGAGACGGACGTAGATAGATAAATACATAGATAGATACGTAGACAGATAGGTAGATATATAGACAGATACATAAGATATACTGTATAGACAGATACATAGATAGATACATAGACAAATACATAGATAGATAGATGCATAGATAGATATTAGACAGATACGTAGACTGATACGTAGATGGATACGTAGATAGACAGATAGATAGATAGATAGATAGATAGATACGTAGATAGATATATAGACAGATACATAGACAGATATGTAGATAGATACGCAGATGGATAGATACTTTATTAATCCCAGGGATTATTATTATTATTGGTGAATGCCAATTTTTATCTGCTTTTCAAAAAGCAGATGTATTATGGTGTAGTCTCCATCCATCAGCAGCCACTACGGTGCTAAGAGTGCTTTAATTCATATGCTTTGCCCCTTCATTAAAGTCTACTGGATTAAGAAAATGGGAGTGATTTCCTGGAGCTTTATCTGTGTGTATTCTTACCTTTACTACATGCTGGTGAAGATTCTCAGTCGTCCAGGACATGATAAATCAAAAAGGCGTTCAATTCAAGATCAACTGGACTTTATTTGTAACGTCTTCTGTTACAAATAAAGTCCAGTTGATCTTGAATTGAACGCCTTTTTGATTTACCTTTACTACAGTATTTTGAAGGAAGTGCATAAAATTCCTAGTAAGAAATTACAGTATATAATTTCCTTTCAGAAGTAACATTTATTATTTAGACAAATTAATTAGTAATTATGGTTTTATTATTTTTTTCTGGCAAAAATGAAACTATTCTAAAATTCAACATAAAATTTGAGTAAACTTTCTTGTGCGGTCTGCAGGTGTTGCAGTAAAGAAGCAATTGGCACTGTCGTTGGAAATGTAAAAAATTGTTTTGTGTAAACTCTAAGAACACTTTGCAGCCCACAGATATTCCTACCTTTTTATCTGTGTTAGAAAAACTCAGGTGTGGGAGATAATTATTTGAAAGTTGAGGAAAAGCTGCCATAACTATTTTACTGAGGGATTTATGGGTTTACTTTTACATTTAAGTACATAAAATGCCTCTGTACTTTGGTAATTACCACACGCCAAACTTATGACCTCAGCAGCATAAACACATTCATCTCCTGCTTCTTTACTGGTTCAGATGGAACAAAGTTGAAACGTAAAACGGAACGATCCTTTCGGTAATTTCTGTTGATGCCTTTATAATTGGCTGTGGGGATGTTAAATGCATGAGGAAGCTGTAGAGTCACGGAAAGAAGCTGCAGATGGGTTGATGTTTGATCCTGGACTAACTAAGTGGGCAGTGTTTGATTGGTTTTCTGTCCAATGTCTGAAGGACACTTTGTCCTCTACATCACATATCAAACCAAAGCAACATCCTTCTCTTCTACAGCTGTTTCATTGTCAGAATTAGTGCTGAAATTCATGTTGAAATTGGGTTTGTTGAAGCCTTTATTACAGGCCTGACATCAAGGTGCCAAACTGACACCAGCAGAGCTTTTTGTTGTGCACAAGTGGAACATTTCTGTAAAATTGGAGAGGAGCACCTTAATCACACAGTTTCTCCCCAGTGACATGAAACTGTCCAGAGCTCACTGAGCTCCTCAGTGATGTGGGTGAGCAGCAGCTTTAAGTAATTGTTGTGGTGGGAGCTTTGAGACGGATGCCTCTAATCCCATGATTTCGGTAAGCCCTCAACAGTGACTATCCTTTACCGTGTAATGCCTGCATCCCTGGGAGATATTATAGCATCACAAAGCCCACCTCTGTGGAAGACGGCAAGTGAAATCTGATGCAGTTGCTGAAGTTGTACCCGTTTACCTCTAATTCACCTGCCTCCTGCTGCTTTAGTGTTTGTTTTCAATGATTTTACCTCCTCAAAGAAGCCCTCTTTTTGTCTCCTGTCTGTCCCACTGTCCTTGTTGATAGCATGATAAGCATCCTTGTTGTCCACTGTTGTCATCGCTCTTTGCTAAAATCAGGTCTCTCTTGTAAACGAGTCCCCGAGGCTCAGTGAGATTAACCTGTATAAATAAAGGTTGAATGAATGAATAATGGGAAAAAAAAGGTGAGGTACCGATTTCCATTTTGACATGTGGCTCCATTTCTGTTCTTGTATCCACCTTATTCCTCGCCCCCCATGGTGCTTTGCGTGAATTATGGGTGTGACTTCTGGCGTGGACCAGAACCGGCATTTGTTTATGTGCGAACAGTACGAGCTAATGCAGTTTCTCTGAGCATTGTGGATTTAATTAAAAAATGTAGGAACACCACCTGTCAGAGCTCAAACAGACATAATCATATTGCTGCCTACTAAACAGTGGCTGCAGAGTACATATACAGCAAACCCCCTACTTACGACTTCATCGACCTACGAACAACGGGACCTACGAACGTATCATATTTAATAAAAATATGAAATTACTGTATTAAAAAAAAAAAAAAAAATTTGTGTTTAAATGTTCTTAAAGGGGACCAAATGTAGGATATATAATTTTTTGTGGTTTATCTGTGGGCTATCCAGACCATTTTCAGTCAATTTTATACACAAAATAATGCTTAGATAATAAAATATCCCCTTTCTAATTCTGCCAAATTTCACTTCCGTTCTAAACGACCGGTTTATGAATAATGAGGTCTGAAAGCCACGCCCTACAAAGACCTATTTACATTAACTACGCCCTCTGTAACAGCCAGTATCTCTAATATGTTGTTATTTTAAAATTAGCTCTTTTTTATTACTCATTTGACTTACTGTTAGTGCTAGTAGCTTAAGATAACTTACCAAAAGCCCTCTGCGCGCGCCGCCATTTGCAGCTCCTTTTTTTAGCATTAGCTCCGAGGCTAATGATAGCTTTTCCTCCTCCGAGCGGGCGGTGTTAGCTCCGCTCGTTGCATGCGGCGCTTTTGGGAGCGATCGCTGCTTCAGTCCACACACAAAGTTCACAGAATGTCTCCAGTTAATTTATCCGCATGAGGCAACCTTTGACCGGACCCCCGGACCTCAAAAGTCAGTAGCTCCCAACAACTCCCGCACGCAGATGGTGTCTTCGCCGGCGGTCTGCAAAACAAAAGGCTTAAAAAAAAAAAAAAACCGACAACCTGGAGGCGAACCCGTGTCCTTCGGATAACGAGTCCGGTTCACTACCTCTGGGCCAACCGGGCAGTTATGCAAAAAGCAGTCTTTCATCGTATAATAATAATAATAATAATAATAACTTTTATTTATAACGCACTTTACATCAAACAGATCTCAAAGTGCTACAATGAAAAATAAAATCAAGATAAAAATCAATCATAAATGCAACAAAGAAAAGGAACAACCAAGAGGATGGAGCCTCACAGATGATTGCATCAAAAATTTAAAATTCACAAAATGCAGATAAAATACTCAAAAAACTGGGTGCAATAAAAAACAAAAGCACAATTAATTATTTAAAAAACTGGATAAAAAGAAAGGTTTTAAGACTTTTTTTAAAACATGTCACGGTCTGTGGGGCCCTCAGATATGAGGGCAGGGCGTTCCACAGCCGAGGGGCAGCGCAGGAGAAAGCCCGGTCTCCCATTGTGCGAGACCGAGACCTGGGAGTGAGAAGAAGATGGGTGTTGGAAGAGCGGAGAGTGCGGGAAGGACAGTGAGGAGTGAGAAGTTCTTTTAAATAGGATGGTGCATTACCGTACAGGCACTGGAAGGTGAGCAGATAAATTTTGTATGTGATCCGGGCAGAAACAGGAAGCCAGTGTAGTGAACGCAGTACAGGAGTGATGTGTTCATACTTACGCACTCTCATCAGGACCCTGGCAGCGCTGTTTTGGACATACTGTAGTTTTTGTATGTTCTTGCCAGGAATCCCGAAGAGAAGTGCATTGCAGTAATCCAGTCTGGAGGATAAGAAATAATCACAACCACCTACATTTAGAACGCTGAAGTTTTGATTAGATTTTGATGAAGTGAAAGGTATTCTTAAAATAAATAAGTTGCTAATCTGAAAATATATCGATCAGTGGTGCTTGATGGTACAGACTGTCGCCCCGCGAGAGAGAGTGTGTGTGTGCACAGTTTTCTGCCGGCTGCGCGTTGGGAGCGATATTACACTAAAAATTGAACTAAAACGTAAAAATAACAATTATAAAGTATTATTATGTCGATGTATATATCTAGTCTCACCCCGATTTCTCCGAAACAAAAGGCTTTAAAAAAAAGGGGGGAAAAAAAAGATGCCGTTGACAGGATGCGATCTCCGCTCTCCTGCGTGGCGCTCAAGTGTCGTAACCGCTCAACCAAACTGACAGTTGTGCAAAAGTAGTCCTTCATCATATAAGAAACAAGTCCAAACCGCGAGAGTGTGTGTGCACAGTTTCAACGAGACAGAGTTCATTCAAACAAGGTAATAAAACATTCTGGTTTTACTCGAGATGTGCTGCATGGCTGGAGCAGGGCAAACCCCTAGCCCCCCGGGGGCTAAATAAATGAATAAATGACCGCCAGGTCAGCTCCTAAACCGCTAGGCAACCGTGACATCTTTTATACTCAAGTGGGTGGAGCATCACCAGGGGTTGCTAGGTGAGGGGCTGGACTCAGGTTTGAGGTGATTGGCTACGGTTTGTGACGTCACAAACCGCAGGAAGTGTGAAACGAAGCGTTTTTAATCACAGACAAATAAATCTACTTAGAGTAAATAAACCACTGGGTGCATTTTTTTGGCACAAGGACTGTTTTTTTATGAAGTAAATACCCAAAGTTGAGTAAAAAAACATTAAAAAGTGAATTTTGCATGTGGTCCCCTTTAATTTCATGTGTACATCACTTTGTTGCAGCTGTGGTTGTTTTAAAGGCTTTATAAATAATAATTATGATAAAAATGATCATTTCTGATCATTTTTGAGCAATCTTGGGCAGCAGGAAGTAGGTCTTCAGTTTACACGGTCACAAATTAATGTAGAACACCGGACGCCATTTTAGGTTCAGTCACGGGGGTCTCCGGTCACAAATTAATGTAGAACACCGGACGCCATTTTAGGTTAGCTGCCGGGAGCCGGCCTTTGAAAACTGGTGACCAGGATCGCATCATATGGATTAATTACTAGCTGGAATCGCTCTGTGAGCTCTGTGGACGTCTCAGGCTGGAGCAGCAGCTGCAGATTGATCGCCGATTGCGCCGCACCGCCGCTCCAACACCAGCCCATGGCCTGGCTAGCAGAAGCTAGCCAGCTAGCTAACACAGGCCTTGAGCAGCTGCTGGTGGTTCACTCGGCGGCTGCCGCGCTGCTCGGCCCGACAACAATCATGGCAACGCAAGGCAACCTAAGATGTCGGCTTTGACCATCTCAAAGTAAGAAAATATATTTTTATTTATTCTGTAAATGTGAATAGCAATGTTTAACATTACAGTACACTACTGTACATGCTTAAATGTGTGCGCACGCTCCGTTAGCGGTATTTCCACGACCTACGAACGGAATAAGGACCTACGAACTGGACGCTAATTTCACCCCCTAGCTATGGCAGAATCGAGCTGTGAACCGTTCTTATCTCCCTAACTCGTTCGTAACTAGGGGGGCTACCTGTATGAGCATATTTAGCCATTTCATTGACTCGGTTGCTTCCGACAGTGAAGCGATGAACAACTTGAAAAACTCTGAGGTGTTTTAGTATCTACACAGCAATACGGTCAGTGGTGTTTTGTTAAGAGGTGGGACACAATCGTATTTATTTACCTTAAAGCAGACATGCCCAGCCAAAGCATTAAAGTCCTCCATCACTGAGCTTGGGTTAATTACAAAGAAAATCATAATACTGAAGATGAACAAATACTATAAAGCTGTGCCCTTAATACACTTGAAATCAGACCTGATATTCTCGTCACTGTTTTTAGTCCTTCTGAAGATCCAGCGTCTCTTCTCTGGTGGTTTATTGTAGCCCAGACACAAAGTAGGATGCTGGTTTTCCTCCATTGGCCGTTTGTCAACAACATGGAATGAGCTCACATACAACGTCTCTTCAAGTTCACATTTTTCAGCCACATTCTTCTTAATTCCTCATCTGTAAGTAGGAGATGGACACTATATTGCGTTTAACAGGAACTTTTTTTGTTTTTGGTCGGCGTTCAAAACACTGTTGTTGCAGCCTCTGATTTAGTTTGGTCTGGTTGTTTGTGCAGCCGATAACACAACAGGTACCTGAATGCATCACGGCTATTTTAGTAAACTTTATAGTTGTTAAATAAATGCAAATGAAACAAAATCAGCATTTTATCTGCTAAACGGAATTCAGATTACTTTCTAATTAACTGTGTGTGTGTTTGTTAACCAGTGCTTGCTACTTCCTGTCTGACATTTCTAATAATTTCTACAGTAGCGCCCCCATAAGGTGGATACAGTGAAACTTCTACCCACTTGAATATCTTGCACTGAAAACATTAAAGGTTACTTACATTCCCAGTTCAATAGACTATATGCCACGGGAGGTCGTGACGTACTTCCGGTAAAATGCAACCCACATCCGCCACTTCCGGTTCCCACCCACCTCCGTTGTGGTTAGCGTTAGCTCCTAGTAGCAGACTATGACAACGACCCGAAACGGGAAGCGGCTGCGCGCTACTGGCACTACACGTGAGTTCCGTTGTGTCCGCCCACCGGTGGGAACAGCTGTTCCGAGGGGGGGTTTCGGCGAAAATTTATCGTGGCTATCCGTAGGGGGAACGTCGCCATAATTTTATATGGATTTATATGTGCATGGAGTTATTATTGGTGTGTATGCAGATGTTTTATTAATTGTATTTAGTCATTTATGTTCGTGTCTTTCCCGCTAACCGGAAGTGCGCCGTCTGGGTAATGACTGTGGGAGCGCTGGAACGGAAGCCCGTGGCATATAGTCTATTCCAGTTCAGGAAAAACACTCATCTTGAAAACCACAAACATTCACAATTCAAATCCCTCAGCGACTGGGGACCTCAGCGTACCGCTTGTTTATAACAAGACAGAAAAGTTGCTTTTTCCAACTACAGTATTACGGTAATAAGATGGTGGAACTTTATGGGCTTTCTGTATACAAATAAAGTAAAAAATAAATTTGTTAGGGATCATGATTACATATTGGATTTATGTTTCTGTACAGATTAAAATTAACTGAAGTGTGTTTTCCTCTTTAGATCAATTGCTTCCTATTAAAGGCACCAAACAGCATTTGCTCTTTAAATGAGCAAAAACAAACACGAGTCATTCTGTACCTCAAACAGATTAGAAAGCAAAGCAAATGAACTAGTCTGACCTTTTTTTCTTTCTTCCTAGTAGTATTCTAGGAGTGTCGATAGCACCGATCATTGATTTTTCACACACTTGCTTCCATGTGACAACAGGCAGGAGCTTCGGGGGTTTTGTCATGTTGTTCGAAATGCTAATCCGGCTGGCAGCAAGAGTGATGTCTGTGGTTCTGATCCAAAAATATTTGCGTGGATAACACACATGGGTCTTTCTGCTTACTGTGTTTAATGATTTAACAGGGAAACATCAAACTCTTGTCATTTCCAGCGCAGGTGGACCTGTTTGCACAGAGATGAAACAAACAGTCGCCTCCTGATCTTCTGCCAGACTAACTCTCTACTTCCTCTCCTCCCAGGCTCTATGAGAACAAAGGAGAGGCCGACTTCATGGAGTCCTTGAGGAACCTTTTCACATCCTTTAACAACATGATGAGCAGCAATTCAGAGAAAACTGGCATGGTGAAGGTAGGCTTGTTACCACACAAGCTCAACTATCACTCAAACTGTGCCAGAAAACGTCTACTTGGGCATGAATAGTAAATAACTGCTGTTGTGTGAAAAGTAAATAAATCTGCTGTGATTAGCTTTGGATGACATCTTCTGTGAGGGGAGATGCATAATTTTTTTTATTACTACTGCAGCTTATTAGACATCGATATTTGAGTTTCTTCTTATCAATTGCCTCTGTTTTATTATTATATTTTCCACGTCTGCTGTCCTGTTCTTTACTCTTTTTCTTTTTGTATAGTAACTTTTCGAGGCTGCACATAAACTGAAATTTAGAATATCAAAGCATTTGAAAAGTACTGTATTTTTCGCTGTATAAGCCGCAACTTTTTGCATAAATTTGCAAGTCCTGCGACCTATACACCGAAGCGACTAATATATTTTTCCCTTATTTATAACACAATTTTTGGTTGAGATCTGACAAATTCATTCATTCCGACATGGAAAATATTGAACACTACCATTTTCAGTTGCTAGAGGGCCCTCGACCAATATGGCAAGCCAAGTGTCTCATTAATGGATAAAAGTGGCTATTAATGAGACACTTGGTTTACCATACCAAGTCACCTTTGTCTCGCTCCGGAACTCCTGGAACATATGTCAAATCAGCTTCACTTTGCGCTTCCCAAGCGAAATGCAGCTGATTTGACCACTAAAGCCCATTTATTAAGGAAAAGTTCAACTGAGACATACCTTTACTGTCGAGCAAACAAATAGTCCCTCGTTTATTGTGGGGATCCGTACCCTGAAGACCTGCAATAAGTGAAAAACCGCGAATTAGGAATCAGTACAGTACAGGTAGTCCCC
>JBBPBX010057890.1:4523-22277 GCA_038048925.1 Garcialebias charrua
GACTCCATCCCTGGAGCAACATCTGGCTGACGGTCAGCACATAGCAGGGATAGCTGAGGTCTAATTCAAACACCAGAACCCTGTTTTCACCTTGCAGGTTTCCCTGTAGGTGAGCAGGCAGCTGCCCACAAACTCCTCTCAGACATTTTTTATGTTTCTGCAGCAGCTGGCGTGGAGACTTTTAAAACACTCCATCATTTTGGAACCAGGTGCCCCAGGGTGCCCGTTTTTAGGTTTGGAAACATGAATGCATGATTCTGCTTTTTGATCCAGCTGGCTGACACACGGAAGGAAACAAATAATTTATTTAAAACAGTCCTGAGAAGCTGGTGAAAATTAGATGAGTAGAACTCGAATGAATCGTTAACCACTGGATACAAGAAGAGAAAAGAGGTTGAGGAACCTGCCACACCCAGCTGGTAAAAGTTGTGTAAAATGACCAGTTATATTAATCTTAAAGCTAATCAAATGTTTTACTGTACTGTGTGTGACGATACAAAGTGTACCGTAGTCCACCTATGGACCAAAATCTGGAAACTTCAAATATTCTCCCTTTTTTTTTTTTTTTCCAAGATTCATTTTGCAGCTGAGAGGTTAATCAGAGTTAAAGCCCAGTGTTTAAAGCAAGAATGAACATTAAATAATCTAATTACCTTGTACGTTGTGCGTGGGAAGTGTAACCGTACGTCATTAAATCCTGTTGTTAAATCCAAAATCTTTCACTTGCTAGAGTTTTTAAACGCATCTAAAAAAGCTAAGTCTTGTCCTCTGAACATAAAAAAAAGTAGAAACGTTTTGTCTTTCATCCGAAAGACTTCCTCAGTCTGAGCTGCTGTATTCAGCTCAGTTTTATAAATAGCACCCTCTCACAGTGAATCAACCAGTTTGCTGATGACAGCCGAAACCAGCTGCTCACATGATCAAGGAGGACCATCAGCCTAATGATGGATCATTAGCACCCTGATGGTTGTTTGCTATTCACAGAGGGCTGAGTGATACTAGCAATAACAGCATTGTAAGAGGGGGACAGTTGAACCCGGAGGCCTCCACCTCTGTTTAATGATGGACGGTTTCTTTTCACAAAGATGGCCTCCTTTACTCCTCTCTCAAACCATCGTTCCTCTCTATCAAGGATGTGAACATCTTCATCCTTGAAAGAGTGACCGCTGGCCTGGAGATGAGTGTAGACCGCAGAGTCCTGACCTGATGATGTTGATCTTCTGTGCTGGGCCATCCTTTTGGCCAGTGGCTGTTTAGTTTCCCCGATATAAGACTGATCACAGCCCTCCTGACACTGAACAGCATACACAACATTACTCTGTTTGTGCCGGGGGACTGGATCTTTGGGATGAACCAGTCTTTGTCGTAATGTATTTTGGGGTTTAAAAGCCACTGGGACGTTGTGTTTAGAAAATAAACGTCTCAATGTCTCTGAAACTCCTGCAACATACGGAATGACCACTGGTCTGGGTCTGGGTTCCTTCTTTTCACCTGATGGTTGGCTGGAGTCCTGTTTGGGTTTCTTCTCTGCTTTCAGGAAGGCCCAGTTAGGATATCCACATTTCTCTAGAGCCTGTTTTGTGTGTGATTTCTCCTTCTGTCTGGCTGCTGAGTTAGTGGGGACGCTGTCTGCTCTGTGATACAGAGTCCTGATGACTCCTAACTTGTGCTCCAGAGGGTGATGGGAGTCAAACTGTAAATACTGGTCTGTGTGGGTGGGTTTGCGGTACACCTCAGTTTGCAAATTTCCTCTATCAGAAACTGAGACCTCACAGTCCAAGAAAGCCAACCTGCCATTTTTTACATCTTCTCGTGTGAACTTGATATATTTATCCACAGAGTTGATGTGATCAGTGAAATGTTGGACTTCCTGAGATTTAATTTTAACCCAGGTGTCATCAACATACCTGAACCAATGACTTGGTGGTCTCCCTGAAAAGGACGTCAAGGCTCTCTTTTCTACCTCCTGAGAGGGTGCTATTTATAAGACTGAGCTGAATACAGCACCTCAGACTGAGGAAGTCTTTCGGATGAAAGATGAAACGTTTCTACCTTTTTGTTTTGTTTTCCTTTGTTTTGTTTTATTTTTGAATGTCCAGAGGACCAGACTTAGCTTTTTTTTTTAGATTTTTCTACCTGGATTATTGCGCATGCATCAGGGTGTATTTTAAACACACTTTTCCTGATATTTCTCTTTATGGCTGTAACAATTTTGGAAAAAATTGAACAAATTTAATAAACAAACAATAAGACACATACAGTTCTTGTGGTGTGTTGCATCAGTTTGCCGTCGTGCTGGGTGGACCCCCCCCCCCCACCACCACCACCTCCTTGCTCTCCCATAAGCCTCTGCAGTGCCTGCTGCAGTCTGTCTCACCTCAGAGCTACTCATGCATACAGATTCTGTTCACCAGCTGCCGGAGCCCTCGGAGGGCGAATCCTGTTTAGTGCATTAAGCTCAACGCCTGTTTGAGCAGAACCTGGCGCCTCCATTTCTGATCAAAACACAGAAAAAACATTTTATCTCCATATTAACAAGACGTGTGTTTTTCTAAGTGCATGCTGTACTACAAGTTAAAGAGGATCTTGTTAACTGAAGGATTTTGTTTTATGAATGTTCTCTATACATCCTGGGGCAAAATAAGACCAGAGGGCTGGGAGGGGACCCCGGACCATCTCCATCTCACACTTTATGTTCTCATATGCTCTCAAACCTACGACAGAGCTTTAGGGCCACGCAACAAAAAAAAAACAAACTTAAAAGCTGTAAAATTACAAGAATAAAGTCCTAGTATTACAAGAATAATGTTGAATAAAGTCTTAATATTTTGAGAATAAACTTGTACAAGATTTTTTTTTTTTTTTACAGCTCTTGGTTTTTTTTTTTTCCCTCACAAGTCGGATCTCCTACGCGACCCGTCAGTCAATCCAGTAGGCATTTCAGCAAATGATCAATCCGAAGCTAAATGCTCTTTACCTGCAGAGTTGCTGCAGCCCATCAGAGCTGCCACCTTACTGTAAGCAGGTTCAAAGTCCTCATACTGATAATAATCTGATGCTGATGTGCTAACAGATTAACTATCTCCTTATTTGTAAAAGCAATACCAAAGTATAACTTAACAAAATGCTCAACATTCTTCACTTTACCACAGTTAAAATGCAGTAAACTCTGCTTTATCGTGTCGGAGTTTGGATAATATTATGACTCATTTAGCTTTGGATTGGTCATTTGCTGACACGCCTACTGGATTGATTGACAGGTCGCATTGTGGATCCGACTCATGGGAAAAAAATAAAAATAAACAAGAGCTGCAACAAAAAGAACTTTATTCTTGTAATATTAAAACTTTATACAACTTTATTCTCGTAATTTTCTTTTAATTATTTTTTTCTTAGCGTGGCCCTAAAGCTCTGTCATACAAACCAGTGCAGAAATGTTCCTGTTTTTAATATTCTGTATTCTACATCGCTTTACAATCTAGCTGTTTTTGTTTCATTTTTTTCATACTGTTTTCTTTCAGTTATTCTTCTCTATTTACAGTATTTTCTGGTGTATAGGTCGCACTTGTGTATAGGTCGCATTGTCCAATTATTACCAATAGATTGGAAAAATCCCTAGATAGGTCGCACCTACGTTTAGCTCTGCTGCAAATGTCTGCCACAGGAGCGCACAGCAAGGCTTTTAAGAAGATTAACACTTAAAAACAATTATTTGTTTGATAAAAATTATAGCAAATATATGTCTGAGCTGAACTTTTCCTTAATAAATTAAAGTAATTGTGAAATGAGCTGGATTTAAAAATTTGTTTCACCGAAAGTGATAACAAGCCAATATATAGGTCGCACCTGAGTATAGGTCGCAGGCCTTGAAAAAACATAAAAAAGTGCGACCTATACACCGGAAAATACGGTACATGCATTATTTTATGATTGTTTATTGTTGTCTACTGTTGTCATCATTCTGTGTTTAAAAACAGGTCTCTCTTGTAAATGAGTCCCCGAGGCTCGATGAGACTAACCTGTATAAATAAAGGTTGAATGACTATGAAGACAAAAGTACTTGCAAATTAAAAACATAATTGAAGGAATGCACATCCCACGTCAGCCTTTATGCCAGAGTTTAAGACAGATTATTTTGTGATGTGAAGGGACGTAAACAGAGTTGGAGATATGGAGATTTGGGGCTGCTGTGGCTGAGTGGTTAGAGCATTCGCCCTTCATTGGGAGAGTTGGGAGTTCAATTCCACCAGCAGTCACATGCTGAAGTGTCCCTGGGCAAAACACTGAAACCCTCATTGTCTCCAACGTGTGTCCCCATCGGTGTTTGAATGTGATAAAGCACTGATTAGTCTTTGTACAGATCTAATAGAGTGCTGTACAAATGGGTAAATGAGCGCACAGATTGTAGTGTTAAGCTATTTATCTTGATTTGATTATAAAGGCACTATATTTTAGTATTTACATTTACCATTTTTATATATTTTCGTAAAACCGGGCAAAGGATGTTTTGTGCAATCTCCTGCAAAATCTTTAGTTCTCATGAGATGTCTTAGGAAATCAGAGTGTGTGTTATGAATTACTCTGTTTCTACCATACATTTTAGTTCAATAGCTGTAGTAAGAGCTATTTTTGTGTTTGCTAATGTTAATCATTTTTGGCAGCCATCTTGAACTGGATTAACTCCAAAAACTAACCCGTTGTAGATGTACATCCAATAACTGTTTTCTGAGAGTTTCATTGGAATCCATCAAGTGCTTCATGAGATATTTTGTTAACAGACATATTGGATTGATGTCAACAGTCAATGGCAAATTATTGAGGAAAGATGTTGTGTAAGGTGTAACACCTGCAGTATGTGTTGTGAATGAGTCTCTGCTACTTAATTTGAGCCAAATGGTTGGAAAATTGTCGGAGTTATAACCATGTTCGGGTTTCCTAAAATCCCAGTTGCCATGTTGGCTCTTGATTAATTCAGCTTGTCTTTTGAATAAAACGGATGATGTGGTGGACGACAGTAATACCACATAAACCACAGTTAGCTGTGGTGGCCACCATGAATTAGGATGACAACAAAGGTTAATGAGTTGAAGCTGTAAATTTAACAATTACATTCAGAGAGTGTCATTAAAACCCATCCCCTGTTTCATTAGAAATTTTGCTAACAGATAAACAAGTATGATGATGATTATCCTTTTGTCTTTGTTGAAAGTGATTGAAAACAGTTTGGCGTCAACATTTTGGGCAGATAAATTCAAAAACTTTGGGATTTAGGACTTGGCAGCTTAGTAATATTTGTGCCAAAAGAGGAAGATTAACAATATGTGCTTCAAAATGAAAGGAAAAGTCTAAATGCTGCATCTGTGAACCACGAGCTACAAAGTAAATGAAGCCAAATGTTTTTCATCTACATCTATATATTTTGCCACAGGTGTCCGTTCAGGCGGTGTGTTTGATGTCTCTGGAGAGTTTTGCTGTTTTTAAGCAGATATTGGTTGCAGAACCATAACACACACGTCTTCAGGAATATCCCTTTCAGTTTAATTAATGTGTGGCCCTTTAATAGCTTTGACTTTGAAAGTTGCTCTTTGCAAACAAAACGTCGCCTGCCCCCGCTCTACATTGATGATTCAGCACTTTCTGGTTTGTTCAGGCCCTCTATTAAAGCCCAGCAGGGTGTGAACAGGAAGGTTAGCTTTCTCCTACCTTTGAATTTCTCTGAACTGTTGGTGAATGTGGTTTGTATCAGGGCGTGTGCGAACGTATTACTCATACACCATCATACCTCTGGTTTCACAGTAGGGCTGTGAAGTCTTGCCTCCCATCTGGCAACAAGAAAAGCAAATTTCATAAACGTTGGGGAACATGAGCAGCACAGATCAGCTTCTACAGAGGTAAAAAGACGTGTTAGGAAACGATCAATACACACACAGCTGCATTTTAATCGCCCTAAATAGAGCATTCTCATAAGTCTTATCAGCGTGTTAACCGGGGAATTCAGTATACTAAAGGGTTATTCCTTTTAATTACCGTATTTTCTGGCATAAAAGTTGCAGGTTTCTTTGCATAGATTTGTCAGTACTGCAACTTATACTGTACTCCGAAGCAACTTATATATGTTTTTCTTTCCATATTAATAATGCAATTTTTGACAGATGCTGTAAATTTTGAAGAGCTGCAACAGTGAGTCCTCCCGTGCGCGCTCACTTCACTCAGCTGGTGTAGGTGGAGGAATACTGGAGAGCTAGCGGCTTCTGCCACAATGGATGGATGGATGGCGCCTCCCAGGCGAAATGAAGCTGTTTTGACCATTAAATAAATGCATAATAAATGTGACGGGTCAGCGGTCATGCTTAATAAATGCAACTTATACACTGAAGTGATTTACAGTATATATATTTTTTCCTCTTCATTGTGCTTTTTTTCCACTGATGAGACTTATACTCTGGAGCAACTTATACGCCAGAAAATACGGTAATTTTATATTTTATATATATACCCCATGCAAACATTTATTTAAACATTTTTATTTCTTATTTTCACTGTCATCATTAGCTGCAACATTTAATGCTTTAGTTGCGTTAGATCCTAAATAAAATGGAAACAGTTTGTCCCACAGTGGAAGCTTCTGCTGTTCATTCACAAGACAGCTTTTTTGTTTTTTTTGTTTCATATGAATTGTTTTTTTTAATGGAAAGTGACATCTAACGTAAATAATTTACCAACTCTGTTGACATTAATGATGCAGTATAGCTCACTCACAGATCATATATACCTCTTCACATACAGTTTAGTTTTGCACAAAAAAAATGCACATAAACAGTTGCTTTTTCTGTCACTGTCACAGCTACTTTTGAATGAATAATAATAAACTGGTTGGTGAAATAAATAAATATTAACAACGGTCTGTATTGCCTGTTATGTTAGGTGGGTTAATAAGCCTTTGTGATTGTGCTAATTTAAATGTTTGTTAGCAAAATATTTTAAGTACCACTTAACAGATTTCAATGAAACATCTACAACCAGTTTATTGAGGTGGTAGTAGCTGATAATCATCCCCAACACATACTCTGAGTGCTAACTGACCCTACAAGATGCTGCTTGGTTCTTATAATTTGCTGTAAAGGGCCGTTCAAATTATCCGGATCGTTCGTGAACGTCACGTCTCTAGTCAACTGTCAAAGTGACTGACTTCGTGGCTAATGTATTGGTTTGGGGAAAAAAAGCCAAGCAAATTAATAAACACTGTTTATGTCAAACGCTGTGTTTGCATTCAAATAAAGATAATCTCTGCATATTTTGACAACAAATTGAAATGTACCCAAATAAAGGTTTGTGGGCTCAATCAGCTAGGTACAGTAGATAACACAAAAAAGGTTAAATCATTAATCTGGTCCAGATGAAATGATTTAACCTTTTTTGTGTACCCAAATAAAACCCACAGGGTCCCTAAAAAAGGGATGCAAAGCAAACTGAATTTTGTGAGTTTAATTAAGTTATTTACAAATAATAATAATAATTAAAAAGTGAAAAAATAAAACAAGACCGTAAACAGAAACATGTTTTCTCTTTGTATCATGCTTGTACTGTATTAATAACTAAATCATAACTTCTTGAGCTAGTTAGCAGAAGTGATCTTTTTTCAATGCAAGACCATCAAATGAACAGATCCTGTGTTTTTTGTGCATTTTCACACCTGGGCATTTAAATGTTTCCCAGCCATCAATTTTTCCTCCTTTAAGGGAGGTGAGACCGTGGTTTTAAACACAAATTATGCTGCGTGGTGTAATTTCTGCAGATACATGTCTGATAAAAGCTGTGAGAATAATTATTTGTGCTTTTTAAGTGTTTATTAAATACTGTATAGGGGATTAAATTCACAGGTAAATGGAATTATGACTGTTTGCAGTACAATTGTAAATAGAAAGTTAATATAGTGACATATTTCACCTCAGTGAAACATGAAACTTTATAGATAGACTGTTTTTGTCAGAGGAACATTGTCTTCAGCTCTTGGTAAACCTGATATGTGAACATTAACAGTCTCACTTGTGAGAATACCGTATTTTTTGCCCTATAAGTCGCAGCTTTTTTGCATAATATGCATGCCCTGCAACTTATACATCAAAGCAACGTATTTGTGGATTTTTTTCCCATCATATTTATAAATCAATTTTTGGCTGAGATACGACCGTTTTCATTCATTCTGACTGAAAATATTGAACACTACCATTGTCAGCAGCTAGATAGCAGTTGACCAATATGGCATGCTGTTGTATCATATAATAGGCTTGCCATTGACTGTCAATGTCATTTGCCTGGAACAACCGTCAAATCAGCTTCATTTTGCTGCGTCACACCGGCGAAATGCAACTACCGGTAATTTGACCACTGAAGTCCATTTATTAAGTAAAAGTTCAACTGAGACACACCTTTACTATAAATTCGAGCTAACAAATAATTGTTTTTATGTATCTGAAGTATCTTGTTAAATTTCAAAGAAATGGACAGCGAGTTGCCCTCTGCGTGTTCATGTTTCCGTGTATCAGCTTTTGAAAATGCCGCTAATTTGACCGTCAAAGTGCATTTATTAAGGAAAAGTTAGACTGAGACACACCTTTACTATAATTTTGAGCAAACAAATAATTTTTTTTTTGTATTAATCTTGTTCAGTTTTTCTTAAAAGTCCTCCTTTGCACGCTCCCGCAGCCGCCATTTAGCAGCCAATTGATTTTTGGCACAACATAGGCCCTCATTTCCGGGTTGTCTGGGGTGTCGCGCGACAAAGTCAATGCATCAGCGGTGATATAATAGATGCGATGTATACTGCAAAGCGACATATTTATGGATTCTTCGACTTTGTTAGACATATTTGGACTGATGCGACTTATGGGGCTGTGCAACATGTACGGCGGAGAATACGGTACTCTTATATATGAAAGCAAAAGATGCAAAAGAGGCTCTTACTTGTCAAGTTATTCTCGGTGTCCTTGGGTCATGGTATGGCTGTCACAGGGATTACGGACCACAGGGCTTAGTTTTGCGACCGTAGTTAATCAGCTTGCAGATTAATTATCTTTTTCTGGGGTTTGGTCATTTGGTTCAAATCTTTGCGCCTCATACTGAAAACTGAGATGACTGTCCCCAGGTATTTGAACCAAAGGATTGCACTAAAAACATCATGTCCTGTTGGTTGCAGCTGAGTCAGACCCCATCAAAACTACAGTAGTCGGAGAACAAGTACTGTACTGACAAGGTCTGGCAAGTATTGAATCAGAACTGTGCGTCAATATAGTTAAATACACTCTTAATACAAGATGTTGTTTTTTGATGAACAAATCATGTTTGTATAACTGAACAGAGGATGAGACCATCCAGGTCCACAGTTTGAAGCCTCTAAAGGAAATTAGGCTTTTGGCCAACCTTTTTTTGTTCAGGGCCACCAAGCAATGCATCACGCTTCCTGGTGGTTTGAAATTACAGTATAAAAGTTCTTTGTTTTAAATATATGTAATTTTTTACCTTGATGCCAAAATTTGGCTTTCTAGCAACCATTGCTGTCATTATTAATGACTGATTTTTAACTGCCCATATCTTATGAGTTTTTAAATTAGTTGTGCAAACAAGGTTGTAAACAATGGGAAGAGATCAGAGTCAGAGTCAGAGAGTCTTTATTGTCATTTGCACCGCATGTGGTACATGTGATGAAAACGAGATTATGCACACGGGGTCCCAGTTACATCCAACAACAAATGCAAGAGAAAAACAGTAATAACATCTAGAATTAACTAAGAGAAACATCAACTAGTAATACACTAAGCCCTGATGTAGTGGAAAAAAAACATCATTATAAACAGCAGCACGAACATGAGTCTGTATGAGCAGATGGTCACAGATGAACACAGCAACAAGAAAAGAGATCAGCATCTGCTTTCTTGTTGCTGATGATGATGATGATGATGATGATGATGATGATGATGATGATGATGAAAGTGAGAGTAATTTGTACAAATAACTTTTTTTAAATTTTACAATTTTTGTTTGTTTTTGCATTTTATTTGTATTTTGTGTGTATGTTTCCTGCCAAGGACTATGGATGGAAAATAGCCAGTGATGAAATCTGACACGTTTTATTTTTATTTTGTATGATTCATATGCATAGTCCCTTTTTAATCAAACAACAAAACTTTTGAAGATTTGTAAAAGAAAATGAAATATGACATACAGTTGAAGCTTGTGAACTAACTTCCCATGTTTCGTTGACATTGTAATGACGGGTGATACGTACCTTTTATTGTGTTTGTGAATCTGAACTAAAGGAAAAACTTACGAAATATTGATCTGTTTTTATGGCCATCCTTTCAGTGGTTCTTTCTGTCTCACCAAAGCCATAGCATCAGCACAAGCAATGGAATTTGTTCAGTCAGGTCACTGCTGACAAATGTCCGTGTTATTTTCAAACTTTTCATTTTCTTTCTTTCTGTTTTTTTTATTTTTCAGAGCAAAGAGATTGGGATCCAGATGCACGAGGAGCTGGTGAAGGTGACAAATGAACTCTACACTGTGAGTAATAGACTGCAGTTCCTGCAGATTCAGCTCTCAAACCTCATCTCATGTAAAGAAAAAAGCTCATTTTCCTCCCTTTATCAATATTACACTTTAAATTATGATTGTTTTTTTTTGCTGTTTGTTTTGTTGTTTTTTAATTCTTGTTTTTTTTCCCCACCATTTTCCCCCCACTTTAAAAAAAATAATTTTCTTTGTGCCTTATCTTTCCAGACTGTTTCATTTATTGGTGTTTGAGGGATTACAGAGAATTGTTTGTCGTAAAGGTGTCCGTAGTTGGTGTTTAATTTAATTGCTTGTCACACTAAGCGCACAAAGAGGAATTGCACGTTTCAAAAATAATTATTTAATCTTTTTATACCAACTTAATTCAACCAAGCGGATGATGGTTGGTTGTGGTAAAGAGCAGACAGTAAAATAAACACTTGTAAATGATAAACGTATACATACGTAGGACAGTTTCTGGCTACACTTCCATGTTGGAAGCCTCTTTCGTTTCCTCCCCAGTTCATCTAAGAAAGAACGTCCCATTCAAGGGTTTTATGTGTCAAAATCCTCAGGTCTTTTTTCTTGTTGTAAGTACAACCTCAGATGTATGACTGCATCTTTATGTTTGACAAAAACAACAACGCAATCCATGAAACACTGTGCACATCTTGCACATTTGCAGAATCGCTATGAATAGCAATCATTTGAAGTGACCAACAGGGACGTGCAGAGACCACTAAAGGGGCAGGTGCTCAAAAAAAAAGGGGGCACATCTAACTGCATTTTAGGACAGAATTTTAACAAAGTCACATAGCTTTCAGAGTTAAATAAACAATGATAAATTACAAAATTGTGAGATATACTATCAAAGCTTAGGAAAACCTCTACATAGAACATACAACTATCCATATGTAAAATATTTTATTAGTAATTTCTTTCTGCAGGTCTACTTTGTTATAGGAAAGTATTGCAATATTCAAACCTGCGATTTAGCAAGATATGTAAATCAGAGCTACACCACCAGATATATTTTGTCTTTACAGAATTACACTATAAAAAATATAAACAAGGGCACAATGCAACTTTTTAGTGTACTGTAATCTATAAAAGAAAGAGCTGCCTGGTTTGCTACACTTGCAGTGGAGATGAAGATGGTCCATTCAGAAAAGCAGAGCTGCATCAAACTTTAATGTGGAACTGCAGAAGAAAACTAAACAAAAGCAAAAATTGAATTGTTAATGCATATCACCATGAGAAAAGCCTACTGAGACTAACTGACCACCAAAATTTAGACCTATATCTCTATTTGTGTCTTAGTGTATTTGTAAGTACCTATATACATTTTCTTCAATCTTTCCTCTTCTTTTTTTCTTGTCAGTTTCTCTTTTTTCCTCATTGTCTCATCTTCTCTGTGTTGAGTGGAGGCCAATGTCTCTTATTTATTTCGGTCTCTTGACTTTCTTTTTTTCCCCAAACTGAATCTAAGATCCAAAATCTTCTTTTCCATCATGGTGAACTGTTTAAAAACAAACTTCCAACTTTTAAGCATTTTTGCTATTTTTGTTCTCTTCTTATTTATTTATTTATTTTTATTCATTTCAGATTTAAAACACAAAGACAATTTACAAACACATGAAAGAAAAAAAAACAGATATAAAATTAAAGGTAGCAGAAGAAGAAAAAAAATCTTATCATATCTGCCCCTTCTTAAAACAACTGTGCAGCAGCAGTTTTCTGTTGGTCATGTCTCGAAAAATGTCAATGACCTCAGTGAGGTCATTGACATTTTTTGCAATTATGTTGCTAATTATTTGCAAAACAAACTTATTTGCGCATGTCAGAAATCTTTGCTTGCTAATCTAAGTTTTGTTTGTCATTCAAAGTTTTGCTTGCAATTCTCACATGACGTTGTGGGCAGAGCCTAAAATCGCAACAAAAGATTTCTGATGTGTGCAAATAAAAGTTTATGTTTTGCAAATAACTTTTTAAGTTCACGAGAGAAAAATTAGCTACTGTATTTACCTAACGCTAGAATAAATGCAATGTACATTATGCAGCAAAGGAAGTTAGAAGATTGGACATATATCCATTATGGAGAGATGATAGGTTTTGGATGGGCGATGTGCTCCTTATTGCATAAGCCAGGGGTGTCAAAGTCAAATACATGGAGGGCCAAAAAAACAAATTTGATACAAGCGAAGGGCCGGACTGGTTCAATGTTTATTTTAAGGGGGTGATATAAGATTTTTTTTTCTTCTTCTTTTTGCACTCTTTTCATTCAATGTTTTCTTTTTTATTAATTTGTTTTATTTTGTCTCTTTTAAATTAATGAATAAATGGATTAAATAAAATATTAAATAGCTTTACATCTGTTAAGTTCTTGGCATAAACCAACACAGACAGACATGTTCCTGCTTTTAGTATTTTACATTGTTTTATAATGTAAATGTTTATGTTTCGTTTTTTAACATAGTTTTCTTGTGATTTTTAATTAATATGCTTTTTTATGATTGTTTACTGTTGGCTGCAAGTATCAAGCTGCGAAATCCTTCATTTTTCTACAGCTGATAGCTGTTGGTCATTAATTATGATGAAGTTTAGCAACTTCTCGGTGAACATTTGAGCTCCGTGTGGCTTCAGCGGTGTGTTTTTATTGTTCAATCCGGGGCGGGCGCTCTGATTTCGGTCAGTCGCTCTCTGCCTGTCCTTCCTATGAGACAGTCAGACAGCGGGTCGGACTGGACGCAGCTGTCTGCGGTCGGTCTCCCTGTTTCAGTTCAGTGAGAGTGGCGTCCCGCTAAGGCCCCGGAGCTCGAATGTCCAACATAAAACTAACTTGACCGCAGTTTAATGTGGTGCTATGGCTCTGCAGACATTGCACGTTGCTGTCTTGTGGTGTTTAGTGTAAAATACTTCCACACAGCGGACATGTTACTATGAAAAGTTGGCTAGCTGTTAGCTAAAGTGCTACTCACTCAGTCCACACGCTGTAGCTGGCTGCAAACTGAAAGGGATTTGCTGAATAGTAGTAGTAGGGGTGGGGCCATGCCCCCCCAACGGCAATGCCCCCAAGGGGGCCAGCTCCCCCACTGACCCTAATGTGAATGTGAGGCAGGTCTTATTACTCTGGGTTCATGAGACACAACTCCAGATCGGATTGGCCCCACCCCTACTACTACTGTTGCATTGTGGGGAATGTAGTGTTGGTACGTGACCGGAGGGCTTATTATGTTGTTTTTCTTGCAAAATACAAAAATAATAATAATAAAATAAAATAAATAATTTTAGTATGTTATTATGTGTCAGAGGAGGGCTTAGGAATAGGAAATTAATTTTTTTTATTTTTTTATTTTTGGAACCAAAAGGGCACTTGGGGGCAAGGAGCAAAAGGGGCAGGTGCTCAAGCCCCCATAGCCCCCCCCTCTGCACGTCCCTGGTGACCAATGTCTTTATGGCTTCATTAGCCTTGCATGTGTAGAAATGTTCTCATTCTGACAACAGTGCTCCAGTTCACTGAGATTTACAGACATTCGTTTGTGCACAGTTTAGTTTAGTTTTTGCCAGTAGATATTTAGACTTTGTTTGCTCTACTATTCATCCACCCTGTAAATTTCAGGGTGCTTATCTTATTCATAGTTGCAGGAGGATTGGAGCCTAATTTACCAATCTCTGGGTTAAATGGTGGTCTTTCTTTCTATTTTTACATCCCTCTGTTGTAGATTAGCTGAGCTCATATGCCTTTTCTGAAGGCTTAGAAGGCCCTGAGGATTCCCCATTGGTTTGATATACAATGAACATGTTAAATAATTGAATACTATGTAAATTATACTTTGAACAGTTTTAGAAAAGATAAATATGATTGTTATTATTCATTTATCAGATAACACAAGAAAACATTTCAATTGAAAGTACCATAGCTTACAAATAGTCAGATTTCCTGTAGGAGACCCCACAGATAGATGGCCATACGTTAGGGATTAAAACACACGGTTCTGCTGCTGCAGTGATACTCTCACACCAGCTCTTACCGAGGGAAGATTAGTGCCTCAAATTGGACTAAATCCAAGCAACTTCAGCAATCTTCTGTCCCATGAGGTGAGACAGAAGAGACAGCAGAACTGCCTTATATGACTTATTCATCTGCACAGTACGATTAGAGTCAAAATACCAAAGGGCAGCGTTGGCATCCTTCCCTGTTCGAGCCATCTGTAGACTTGGACTCCACAGCAGACAGTGTTATCAGCAGCATGTGTTAAACACAAGCACGTATACTGTATGTGTTAATACCTTTAAACCTGAACATAGCTGCTGTGGTCTACTGTCTTTTTGAATGAATCATTCTCCCTTTTCTAAAGCTTTCACCACCCCAACATTTCCATTCTGGTTTCTATCCACCTTATTCCTAGCCCCCACGGTGCCTTGCGTGAATTGTGGGCGCGACTTCCGGCTCAGACCAGAACCGGTGTTTGTTTATGTGCGAACAGTACGATTTAATGTAGCTTCACTGAGCATTGTGGATTTAATTTAAACATGAAGGAACAGGTATAAAATCCTGGAATTTTGTTGGATGACTGACGAAACGTCTCAGCACAAAAAAGAAACCGTACAGATGACCTGACTGAACATTGTTGGATTTTATATCTGGATTATTGAGCATGAACTTTGGTGTTTTGAACCACTTTGACATGACTGTCGACAAGGGAGAGGGCGGGCCCTGGAGTAGACAGCATGCCAGAGGCCATCTTAGCACCAGCAAACTGGTGTTTTCCACTTTGGAGTATGAAGTTTGTGGGCATCAGTTTTTTTGTTTGGTGATTCCTCAGACTGAAGAAGTCCGTTGCGGATGAAACGTCTCAGCACAAAAAATAAACCGTTCAGATGACCTGACTGAACATTGTCGGGCTGTTTTAGAAGTGCAGATAAGATCTTGGGATAAAGATCCTTTTATCTCTGGCTTGGCATCAACGGCAGCTCTGAAATGAGAAAAACAGGGAAAGATTCGACGAGTCAATCACTTCTCGATGCTGCTTTCATCAACACGTCTTAAATTCTGTTTTCTGCGTGTGTTCATTTCCTGCTGTGGATCAATAAACATTCATCTTATCGGTCCCATCTTCCACCTCGTGTCTGATGTCTGCTCCAGCCTTATTACTTTTTTGTCAACAACACTGACTCTAAAACGCAGTTTCAGGTAACGTGTGTTGATCTAGCTTTAATTTATTTATGAAGTTTTCTTAATTTTGTAACGTCACATTGAAATTACACTGTGTGTTATTTATTCAATCATATTTGTATTTTTACTTTGTTTTGTTTGCTTCCGTCCAATGATTTGACTTTGCCTTTACAGTACATTTCATTAAAAAGTGAAGAATTATCATTCGGAAGAAAGGATAATTGCACCAGAGTTTACTAAATTAACAGTAAGGACCACTGAAACATTTCGAGTTGAACATGATTCAACATTTTATGAGATTTGATGTTTTTTCGTTAAAGCATTACAGAGAAGTTAGTCCGGATTGTTAGTTCCATGTACAAAGGTGTTAAAATAACAGAGCTGGCAAAAGAAACGCAACAGCATTTGAGATTAAAGTTGGCGCTCAGCAGGGTTCATGTCTCAGCCCACTGTTGTTTATTGTTGTGAAGGATGCAGTTACTGAGCTGATTAGGAGAGAAGTGCCATTGTGTTGTATGCCGATGACCTAGTTGTGGCTGGAGATTCTGAAGTTTATTTCCAAGATAGTTTCAGACAGTTGCAGGAAGCACTTGAGAGTAAAGGTCTGACAGGAGCAGGACTTACCGTACAGCCTGAAAGAGGGAGGGGAGGGAGGGAGATGATTCAACATTTTTTGAGATTTTGTTTTTCATAAATAATAAAAGATACTTATTGAACCATAGACCTATTTGACTAATTATAAAAAGGGGTGTGTTTCATTGAAAGCAATGGTGCACTGAAGCCTGCAATATCCTGGTGTTGCGGATCATAGCCCTAGTCCTCCAAGTGAGCCAAAGCAACCATTAATTGACTGATGACAACATAATACAAGATAATTACTGTACTGCACTGCTGAATGCAGTAGCTCAAGATTTAATAAATATGTATCGTTTCTAACAATGACACATCTATGGAAATGTTTGCATGCACCACATAATTTGTTTCTATTATTTCAGCAGCATTAGGCTGCCATTTGCAGAGAAGCAGCTTATTTCCAGGGCAGGTCATCAGTCCAACTCAGCCTCATGCAACTCATTATGCAGAAATAAATGTGTGGTTGCAGCATTTATGACCTGAAGATAAAATTTTGTACAGAAACATTAGTCTTTTTAACCAGACTGAATTTCTAGAGTACCGGTAATTATTAAACAGGCTAAACAATTTAAATGTTTCGCCTCATCATTTGATATTCACTTTAACTAGATGCCATGCAGGCTAATTTATTAATTTCCTTTGTGCATATCTAGTTTTGTGAATGTTTTATTTAAACTGTGGGACATTTTTTTGAGGAATGTTATTCTTTTAGGACTATAAGACTGTCATATTTACGTGGAGATTTTGTAGAGTGTTTTATTAGACCTTCAAGTTATTGCATTTTATTAATGCTTGACTTGGTTCTTATTTAAGTTTTAAATCAAACCTCTGCTCAGAGTCTCAGCAGCCCTGAGCTGTTTTCAGAAGACTCGACTGCCCTTACTCCGTTTGCAGATACGGCTGAAACTTCCATTTTTGCAACTTGCTTTGTGTTATTAGCTGCAATTTTATATGGTTGGTATTTGGTATATATGCAAGACGAGACATTTAATGTGACACAGATGTTTAGCAAATTAGGATTAATAGTTCCCACATGCTTTTATCACAAAGTGGAACATATAAACGTGTTATTTAAAAAGGCGGTCAGAAGACGATTAAAGTTGCAGGTGACCCAACAGTAAATGTTCATGTGCACCTTTCAGATAAGAGGAACCCTGCTGTTCAGGTAGAACGCCAAACGAGCAGTACTTGTTTGATCACAGGGAACAAATAAATCACACTTTATGTTTTCTGTCCAACTTTCTGAGGTTTTCATAGGAAATTACCTACACCTGAGACACTTAAAGATGCAGCTCACATCTGGAATTTATAATGTGGGGCTTCAAAAAAGAGTGTCCAAGAGACCCTCTCAGTAAGCACCTGAAATGGACTCACTTCTGCTTTCTGGGTAGGAGGGG
>JBBPBX010057891.1:0-22277 GCA_038048925.1 Garcialebias charrua
CAACCACAGCTGACTCGCACCCAAGGCCTTGACAATCTCAAAGTCCCCACCAGTCTCAAAGAACTACAAAGTTTTCTTGGCGTGTGTAACTACTCGAACCAGTTCATAGAGAACTATGCAGACCTTGCAAAGCCACTGACTGAACTCCTTAAGAAAGACGTTCCATTTGTCTGGACTGACAAACAGCAGCAGGCTATGGACGCTCTTATAAACAGGATCAAGTCAGCCCCATGTTTAGTCTACCCAGACTACAACAAAGAGTTTTACTTGGAAGTGGGCTTCTCAGCTCATTGCATAAGTGCAGGTCTATACCAAATACACGACAGAGACAAACGTGTAGTGGCCTATGCCAGCAAAACGATGGCAGGCCCCGAGTTGAGATTCTCAGACTGTGAGAAAGCTTTACTGACCACAGTGTGGGCAGTAAAACATTTCTCCAGCTACATTGGTGGACAGAAAATCATTGTGGAAACACAACACCAGCCAGTGACTTTTCTTAACAGTGAACGCATCAGAGATGGTGTGGTGACAAACTCACGTGTTGCAACGTGGCTCATGGCGCTTCAAAGTTTTAACCTAGACATACGTTATGGTCAAAACAAGAAGTCTCATCTGGGGACGGACTTGGCAATCTGCCAGAAGTGTACACAAGATGTACCAGCCACCCAGCCGCCGGTTGAGGTAAAAACCCCAGTAACTGAAGACCCGAATCACCACTTCTTTGATGACAATATCTGCAAAGATATGACAACATTGTACGTGGATGGATCTTCATTCCTCC
Organism: Garcialebias charrua; assembly: GCA_038048925.1. Taxonomy (NCBI): domain Eukaryota; kingdom Metazoa; phylum Chordata; class Actinopteri; order Cyprinodontiformes; family Rivulidae; genus Garcialebias; species Garcialebias charrua. Next base: position 782 of record JBBPBX010057891.1, read on the forward strand.
GCGACAAGATCTGCAGAGCAGGTGTTGGAGGGGTCCTCCTCCAAGGCCAAGAGCAGATAACTTTCAGCTACAAATTAGGATCTCAGACTTCTCAGTATGCTGAGATTGCAGGAATCCTAATAGCTCTCCAGATTGTAGTAGAACGCTCCATCAAGACGCTAGTCATCTGCACTGACTCTAACTATGCTCGTTTGAGTTTCGCTTGTCACCTCGCTGTGTGGAAACAGAACGGTTTCCTAACAAGCGACAGAAAAGTGGTCAAACACAAAGAGCTTTTCATAGCGTGTGATCACTTGGTGACATCACATGACTTACAGATCTACTGGAAGAAGGTTCCAGGGCATTCTAGAGTCCCTGGCGATGACAAACACTACAATGACATTGCAGACTCCTTAGCCAAAGAAGGAGCCGACGAAGGTCCTCTATGGTCCTTCGACCCCTCCTGGTTAATCGAGACTCTGCCAACACAACCTTCAGTCAGAGTTATGGCAGTCACACGTGCACAGGCCGCGGACAAACCTGCTGACAACGCAGTCTCCGTACGACCCGCACTGACTGACCCTGACATCATCCAACTTCAGAAGTCGGATCCTGCTATCAACTCCATGATACTGTATCTGACTGATCCGGACAAGAACACTCCGTCTAAAGACGAACTGGATTCCGATCCAGACCTTAAAGTCCTTTATCAGCTGCGCAAACAGCTTAAACTACTCAAGGGCATCCTGACTTTCGCTCATGGACCAACGTCCTCACCTGTGTTCGTGGTTCCCCATGACCAAAGGGGGGTGATGTTAGTTCATGCCCATGATCTCCCGTCCGCAGGACACAAAGGAGATAAAGCCACGCTGACGGCATTAAAACAAATTGCCTATTGGCCTGGAATGAAAAAGGATGTCAAGGACTACATTGAAGGGTGCGTGGTCTGTGGCCAGTTTCAGCCAACCAGACCACTTCACAGAGCACCACTGCAAAGCAGAGGCATTGCATTCCCATGGTCTGACCTCCAGATCGACTGGGTTGGACCACTCACTAAGAGCTCTAGAGGAAATAAATATTTTCTCACGGTAACCTGTGCATTTACCAAATGGGTAGAATGCCTACCAGCTCCTAACGACACAGCACAAACAACTGCTATGTTGTTAATGAATCATATATTCTCAAGGTTTGGACTTCCCCTTCGGGTGAACTCAGACCAAGGTACACACTTCACAGGTGAAGTGATGAAAGAACTGTGGAAGACGCTAGGCGTCAAGGCCAACTTTCATGTCGGCTACCACCCACAGGCTTCAGGCCAAGTAGAGAGAGCAAACAGAACTGTGGTGAGTATTTTGAAGAAATACGTGGCTGCAAACCACAAGGACTGGGATGTGAAACTCCCTCTGGTCCTCATGGCCATAAGAGCCACTCCACACACATCAACTGGCATCTCTCCCTTCGAGATGATGACCGGTCGACAGATGACTCTCCCTCTACACCTGTTGTACCAACCAGGCGACGCCGTCATGGCGACAGCCTACACTACACAACAATACATGAAAGATTTGAATGTACACCTCAGAAACACTTTTGCTTTCGCCCAGAAAAACCTGGAAAGGTCCGCTGAAGGACGCAAGGCGTACTATGACCAGAAGGCCTCTCACAATGAACTCCAAGTGGGAGACAGAGTCTGGTACTATACGTTCGCCCCAGCAACCGGGAAAGGAGAGTCCGGGACCGGAACTCTCGCCCGCAAACTAATGCCCAGGTGGACTGGACCTCATCTGATAACAGACAAAGTGTCCTCAGTCGTCTACGAGATCAAAATCAGCAAAGGCCGCAAAGAGCCAATTGCTAAATGGGTACATCGAAATCAGATCAAACCTTACAAGGCGTTCAATGACTCCACAAAAGACAAAGATCTCACAAACTCACCGACTTCATGGGATAATAAGGTCGTCCAAACACAAGTTAGTAAATAAACTAATCAGGTTTAAACTACCATATTTCCCACCCTATAAGTCGCATTGTCCAACTTGAACTTAGAAACGCTAAGTCCAACACCCACAACAAAAACTAATCTTAACAACCATTTAAATCCACAAGATTTAAGTTGACCTCGGTCATAAAGTTGAGACCTGTTTTCTTGTGTGTTGCACTTTGGAATCTGACGACAAGAGTGTGTCGAAGCAGTGAAACGTTGTTTCCTTGTTGTTTAGTCATTACTGTTGTCATTATTTGAGATATTGTTGTGGTTCTGGACACTCCCAGCCAAAAAAGGTTTTGTATTAACATTGATTAATGCATAAGATGGATTTAACTATGCCAACATGCAGTTCATTTTGTTAAATCTCAACCGTTGAAGAGTCAATGTAGTTTAAAGCTACTCAAGGTACCATAAACTACACTGGCCTCACGATTTCTAAATTGAACCGATTCGATCGTTTCTATTCTAGATTATCTATTCATTTTGATGAGTCTCGCCATAGACTTCAAAATTTATTAGGTACACCAAATCCTACGTCGTTCGTCTAAAAGACAACAGACATTTAGATCAAACTATATTTCATTTTTCTACTTTAGTTTAACCTAAACTAAGTAATGAATGGAGGAATAGTTTGGAATTAGAGGCCTTCGTTACAGAAGCCCTCCAAAATTCTATAGGTATAGATCCCTATATCTAATTTACAGAATTGATCCACCCCTTAATTGGTAATTATAGCTGATCTAAACCATGATAGCTTACATACCAGGTGCATATAGGTAGGGCCTAATGTAAAATCCCAATCATAAGCCCACCTAAAACCACATAATTGCATGACACATAGAACCAGAGTGGCACTGACTGGAGACCAACCAGCCAACAACCTTCGATGTGGGGACCTGCAGCTCCAACGCTTGGTCTTCAACCTTCATCCAAGGATCGCCTCCTCTGCGTCAATCGAGGGATCCCCTCTACATGCTGATTATGAAAACAATTGTTGCTGATCAATCAACAAAACTAATCGTTGTGGATTTACTGCTGTGGGATTACCGCTGTGGATTATAAGACTTTGTTTTCCAAAGGATCACAGACTTTGTTTTCCAAGAGTTAACAGACTCAGTTTTCCGAGGGATTAAAAGCTTACCGCAATGGGATTACCTACGAACAGTATGGAAGTTCCAAAAACTTTATGGGATTATAATTTTTGATTTTTCTTTTCCACTCGCCGGATTACTTCAAGATCAAAGACAGTTCAAGGTTTCCTTTCGTGTTGGACCCCATCCCCAAGACTGGCGATGGCTTCCAAAAGGGGGGAGATGTAGTGGACATGACCTTGTCCACTTTTAAGACACCTGTGTACTTTTGAACTGTCCAGTGATGACCTTTACTGACCACTCAGTAAAGCAAGACATTTACTACAAAATCATTCATTTAGCTATAATCTGATAAATATAGTCACCAAAAGAGACTATTTCTATCTTTGATTTTATTCTAATGTGATCAAAAGAATAACTTTTGTCATTTTCATGATGTGTGCTTTTAAGCTGTGTTATTCTGTGAGAGTTAAACTGTGTCCACTGCTGTGTTAAAGGGAAATATCGGGTCACAGAGACCCGACTGTTCTGTTTAGAAATAAGAAGACAGTTTAATCAGTTGTTTTTCATTGAACAAGGCTCCAGCTTTCTCTGTCTGTTCCTAAACAAATCTCCCTCTGCTGCTGCTTGTTAACCTTGGGTTTGATAAGACAAATGAACTCCTCGACTGGTCCTTCCTTAAGTACTAGTCTAAGCTGTGCTGAAACGCTTCAGAGAGTTGCTGGGAACTTCAAAAGAGATGTGAACTTTCCCAAGAGCTGGACACGTGTGGTCAAGAGCTAACGACCGGCGTCTTCAGCTAAGGACTGATAACAGGCTGTTATGAGTCTACTTCGAACAAGCCGAGCTCAAAAACTTTGTTTATTCCCTCCTGGAATAAGTTTATCTTGAAGTCAGAGGCCTGAAGCTGACATATTCTCTGATGACCAACGCGGAAGCCAGGAGACGTTGAAACGTAAACTAAAACCAGTTTTGGACGTGCTGAGACTAAAGGACTCTGTGCATCTGAAGGCTGGTGTCTTCCCTCTTACCGGGCTGTCGTCAAAAGGTAAAGGAGCTGTTTACAAAACGTACCTGGATTTTAGCAGAAGTCTGATGGGAAGTGTCACTCTGGTCTCATGCTCAGGATAATGTTCTTCTTAATTCTTTCCTCCTATTTCTTTTCCCTCTCAACCTAAGCTGGAAACTATATTTTTAAGCTAAAAGAGCCCACAGACTAAATATGTTAACATCCAATATTTAAGTCTGTTGTGTTAAATTTAAGTGTGCTGACGTATTTGAATTGAAAGAAAGTGAAATCATGTCAATCAAGTGTAATGGTGTTAATTTAGTTGATTTATTTTAAATAAATGATAGTGTCTCTTTGACATATCAAACTAAGTTAACGTGTCCATTGTCACTTAATGGCTCTGTTTATTTATCCATCATAAAGATCACAGAAATATTGAATAAACTGAAAAAGAAGAGAATCCGTGAAATTACTATTCAATCTGAATAAGATTAATTAAGGTAAAAAGGAGGTCAGTATTAAACTGACCCCCCTTTAACCCCTTTACAAAAGAATAATCTATAAGTAACAAAAAATGAGTAACTCATCTCAATTTTCAAATTTCAACATATTACACATTAAAGCGCTTCATCTTTTAACAAAATGTGTCTGAATATTTAAGGGTAGTACATTGTTATGACATTTATACATCACCATTAAAATAAGGTAATCTACCAATGGAACTTCAGTAATTTCAACTAAAAAAAATATATACTAGATGGATGACAGTAATGTTTTCTGGCAATAATTATATTACTGATCTGCGTTCTCTTCAAGGCAAATCTTCTTATGAGATGGATGAGTCAAATCCCGACTGGGCTCCAACACTGCACTTGGGACACTCCGAGGTGAAAGAGACGTTACAGCAGAGCACAAGGGGAAGATGAAGGCCAGGAAGTGATGGAAAGGCAAAATCAACAAGCAGTGTCTGCGGTGGAAACCCCACGAGAGGACATCACTGTCGCTGCAGATGGGGAGGAGGAAGATGAACCAGCAGCAAAAAGGCGACAAACAGAATGTCAGTTGTGCGAACAAAGAAGAGCAGAAATTAATCGTCTCTTACAGGAAAACAGGGAGCTCAGGTCAGAGCTGAATAAAAAACAGCTAGACAAAGAATTTCTTAGGGGTGACACAAAAAAAGTCAGGTACTATACAGGACTTCATTGCTTTGCCGTATTGTTGTCATTGTTTGAATTTGAAATGAAACAGATCCATTTTGAAGTAAACATTTGATGTAATTAAACATTTCCAGTAAATGTGATGAACGTGTGAGTTAATACATTTTATAGAAAACACACAAAAATGTGCAAATATAAGTCAACAGCATGTTTTACATAATTATGTCTCCCTTGAAGTACAAGCTCTGAGAAATATCTTTAGGAAGCTTCATGCTTTCTGTAGACGTCCAGCCATGTCTGTGTGGTCCAGGTCACAGTGGTTTGATTATGCACCTGTGCAGAGTGGGTGATGCTTCTGCAGGTGAACTTCATCTCCTGCCTCCAGCTGCTGGATGCTGCATGTCTTGTATCTGTGAGGGAACTTTCTCCAGGCAGCAGCGATCACACTGAGTCCATCAGGAGATGCTCCAAGTTCAGGAGTTGGTGTTTATGATGAAACCACATGCTTTAACTTTAAGATTTTTTTTACTGCTAGCTGTATTTTAATGTAGGTGTTTTGATGATTCACACACCATTTTATTTCTGTGTGTAGACACACTGTTACTCAGCATGACCCACGGTGTTCTGGTGGCTCAGAGTCAGAGCAGAACCTGTGAACACAATTAAAATGGTGAATGAAAAGACAATCTATAATATACAGTATATATATGCATCTTAATACATATACTGTATATAGTGATTATAGTAATCTAATCAAGATTTGAAGTCTACATGTTATTAGACATGCTCAAGTCATTAAAAATAAGGTAATTTTCAACTTGGACCTTTGTAATTTAGTTAAAAAACATACTTTAAAAATCAAGTGTTCTCAGTTTTTAATACTCCTAGCATACAGAAGGTTGTTTGATTCTGAAAGAAATGTAAATTAATAATTTATGTACAATTAAGGAGCCAAAAACAACGTACCTTCAACGTATTTACAATCTGGGGGCTTTAAAAATGTCCAAATCATCTACCCAGCTGTTCATAGATTGGACCAGCTCTCCCAGTGATTTGTAATTATAAAAATTATTTGTGGTGTAAACACTGACACAGACAGGTCTGCTAAAATGACTGGGAAGGGAATGTCAGTGGAGGCAAGTATTACTCCGGGTCTCTGCTCCATTTATTTATTTATTTCAAACGGGCAACATTTCCAATTATACCGATTTTTTCCATGTAGTTTTTTTTCTCACCTGGGAGAAGCTTATTAGGATACAGTCCACTTTATTTTGCCTGCTTTTCAGAATCGTGACGGAAGATACAGCGCGAAAACAATGGAAAATCTCCTGAATTTCTTTTATTTTTTATGAAGACAACAAACATGGCGGTCAAGACGGGAACGCCCCGACACGCCCCCACACAGTGACGTCTGCTCCAAAGCTCTATTCAACAGGAGCTGAGTGGCTCTTGACATTCTCAAGGTACAAACAATGGGGAGACCGGTCCTTTTCTGTTGCCGGCCCAAAAGCCTGGAACAGCCTCCCCCTTGAGCTGCGTGCCACCTCTGATCTGACTCTGTTCAAAACCAGACTGAAGACCCACTTGTTCAAAAAAGCTTTCAGTGTGTAACTTTTATTACTTTTGGTATTTTAGTATGTAGCATTTTTATTTCCATTGCCTCCATTTATTGCGGCTGTTTTTATTATTTATTTTCACTGATTTATTGTACCGGTTTTTATATTTTCTGTCCTGGTCAATGCAAGGCATTGTAGGAAGGTGCTATACAAATAAAGTTTATTATTATTATTATTATTCTTACATACTCTTGATCGATCGAGAGAGAGACAGTACTATCACACACATACAATGCTGTTATTGCATCACTCAGCCCTCTGTGAGCAGCATAAAAACAGCAGCATGTCAACAATAATTAGGTTGATCGTCTTCTTTTTATGTGCGAATAGCTATCTTCTGGCTGAATATCAATGAACAGATTGTTCCAGTGTCTGGATGCTTAAAACCCGATCCATTTTGGAATGTAAGATTTTGCTTTGGCTATTTGATGTACCGGTAACTGATAAAAACTGGTTTTGAATTGAATTGAGAAAGCTCCTCGGATGAAGAGCGAAACATCTTCTGTTACAAATTAAGTCCAGTTGTTTCTGTATTGAACATTTTTTTAGACAAATAGTATAATACTGTGACGTTTTATTTATTTTGGGTTGTTCTAGGCCTGTATGAATCAACTGTAATAATAATAATAATCATTTTATTTAAAAGCGCCTTTCAGGACACCCAAGGACACTTAACAAATTGTGTTCCACTAAGACACTTATTGGAGGTTTGTGACTTTAAAAATCTGAGGGGACTGTCAGCATGTGTAGCTACATCTTCCACCAGCCGTCCCATTATGTAGCAAACCATTTGTTTTTAGCTACATTAGCATTTTGCTCATGTGTGCTCACACAAGAGTGTGAACACGTTTTTAGTAACACACCACGTAACATTCAATAGTCACATCATACACAGTTTTAAAGTTATGCAGGCTGTTGAAATAGAGCTGACATCATTACACAAAAAAAAAAAAAAAAATAAAGGCAAACTTACCGCAACGTGTTTTCTCAAATTTGACGTCGAGTTCATGTAGGCTGAAACATCTACAAGTTTTGGCAGACACAGCTGACAGCGCATGATGTAACTATTCTTTTTAGACGACTGAAAGGTGAACATTGCTCGTATGTGAGGCCAGGGGTGCTCTTACTTCTCTTCGCCAGCTTCTGTCGCCATTCTTTCAGGAACCGTCCGTATGTTTCTCTCTTCAACCGAGTCCAGAATCTCAACGTCACTGGCCTGCGCCGGCTGCGTGGAGAGTTTGTTGTGGTCACGTGACTGGTTGGCTTCACTTGATTGGTTACATGTCAGGTGACAATAAGTAACGCAATAAATTTGCCGCAAATGTTTTTATATATTTTAAACAAAAAGTAACGGTAGCGATCGGCAGAAAGCCCATAGTAACGGAGTAAAAGTTGCAGTTTCCTCCCCTAAAATTTACTCAAGTAAAAGTATAAGTCTTTCACATTTAAACTACTCTCACAAGTACAATTTTCTCAAAAAGTTACTTAAGTAAATGTAACGGAGTAAATGTAACGCGTTCCTACCCACCTCTGCTGACGGAAACTGTCGGAAACTGCCGCAAATTTCGTAAATCGGCTTAAAAATTTAAATTATGTAATAATAATAATAATACTTTATTTATAAAGCCATTTAAAACAACCACAGCTGCAACAAAGTGCTGTACACATGAAATCAAGAACATTTAAACACATAAAAAAGTTGTTGTTTTTTTATATTTTTATTAATATGATGCGTTCGTAGAGTCGGATTGCCGTAGGTCGAGACCGCCGTAAGTCGAGGACCACCTGTAATATGTCCATTTCCCCTGCTTCAGCACGTCCTTCAGTGCTCAGCGTCCAGCAGGTCTGAATATTTAACTGTGCTTTGTCTTTAGTTTTCACGAGCTGCGGTTTGGTTCTGCTCTCTGACATGAATGATTCATGAGCAGCTGCAGTCGCAGCGGTATAATCCACGCCTGCAGCATCTCTTTCCACTCCTTCAGCCGTTCAGTCTGTCGCTTCCTGCAGGTTTCTCCACCTGAATCAGGTTCATAACGACCAGAAAAACAAGACAAGTCTGTTCCTGCTGCTGTTTTCTTTTCCTCTTCTCTCGCTTTCCTCTCTTTCTCCAGGTTACTATCACTTTATCTCTCTCCACTTGTTTCTTCTTGCCCCCGGTTTCACAGTAACTTTTAATCCAGGAAGGCGCGACGGACTCATGCTGACTTCACTCTCGTTCTGCTGTTAGTTGGTAATCCTCCTGGTAGTCAGCTGGTGGGTTAGTTAGTGGGTCAGGTGTGTGAGCAGAGCGGAGTTCAGGGAGGTCAGTCATGCTGAAGCCGAGTTGGAGACGATCAGGAGGATTAAATGAAGTCAAAGCAGAACAACATGACTGTAGAAACTCCGGTAAGCCTCAAAATGTTCTTTATTACAGTTTGTTGATCTGATTGTGATTTAACACACCATGATTATTATTAGTTAGACAAACAGTTGTAATGAGCAGAATGTAAACACACAGTTTGTGTCAGGGTTGCCAGATAGACAATTATGAAAAGTTACTTTGAAATCATCCTATTTTGACCCAGACTACAGTATAGTAACGGTATGTATACGTGTGTGTGTGTGTGTGGGGGGGGGTCACCTAAATTGTCCCACAAGGCCGGGGTGGCGGGGATGAGGTCTGTACTGTGGTTGGAGAACACGCTCACATGAGAGGAGGAGGGTCGCGTGCCTTGCAACCAGTCTGGCTGGTCAGATGGGATTTCTTTTTTTTTTTTTTTGTGGACAAGTTTGGCTCGATTGACTCAGTGGAGAGTTAATGTGAACCGCACCAGCTGAAAATGTGAACAAATGTTCTGAATTCTGGTCCACAATTAAACCAAGTCTACGGGACTATCAGGTGTGAAAAGGTTTTTAGACGGACCAGAGTTCACTGTTTTGGTCTGCATCAGAGTTTGATTGCACATTCACACCTCCACAGATGAACCAGACTTTCTAAGCAAACAGACTAAATTATCATCAATTGATTGCAATTATCAAAGACCTTAACAAACCTCTACTGTGAGGAGTGAGAGGTCAATCTGCATATGTACAGTATGTATGTATCTTAGCTTTATAACTCAAACTCCACACTCCGTGCTCTTTAATTTAATTTATTTATTTATTCATATTTAAAACACAAAAGAACAAAAAATAAAAGTTACAGAGCGATATAGGGAAATAAAGAACAAATTTAAAATGAAAGGAAGCAGAAGAAGAAGATAATCTGATAATATCTGCCCCTTTTTAAAAACAAAATTCCATTTAAACAATCAATTCAAGCAAAAATGATCAATAAACCATATTTTTAACTCATAATAATATAACCAATTTATAGAGATTTTAAATATATAATTCACACATAACTTTCAGCGGGTTCGGAGGTTGTCGGTCCATACAGTGGGCGTTATCATCTGTTATCATCCCCATATATAGCGGCGAAATTGTCCAATCTACCTCCTAGCATGTTTTAAAGAATGTTATCAGCGTTATAATCGCTGTGAGTAGGCAGCGTGTTTCCGTGAACCCGGAAGTGTTTTTGTTTGTTTCAGCTTATGTAACCGTTTTCCTAAACCTAACCTTAAACCTGACCCCGAGGACCAAACCTAAACCTAACCAAGACCCTAAACCAGCCAGAGGCTTTACTCTAAACTTTAACACGTAGCTAAAGACGGAGCCTGCTGTCATCGCTTGTAACGGTGACAACATACCTTTAAACCTCCTAGGAGGTACAGGAGGGGCATTCTGACCACTACGTATGGGGATGATAATAACAGATAAAGGCCATTTTATGCTTGATAACATCCAAAGATGGTGTAACTTTTCAACAATCTATTCTTAATCGTTTTCTTAACAGACATTGACTGTGCAACTTTAACATCATATTATTCCGTGCTCTTTGAATTGAGAAAGCTCCTCGGATGAGAAGCGAACGGTCTTCAGTTACTAATAAAGTCCAGCTGTTTTTGTCTTGAACTTGTTTGAATTCATGTGATCAGTAATGCAGTGTGCTGCTCCCTCCATGTCCTCCACATGTGGGTCTAGCAGTACATTCCAGTCTGTTGTCTTGATGTAGTCCTTGAGAGCTTCTTCCACCTCAGGAGACCAAACTCAGAATGAGCACGTGATGATGTCACTACCACTGGTTTATACAGAGGCTGTAGAAGAACCAGATCGTGGTCAGATTTCCCCAGTGAGCGTAGTGGGACTGCGCTGTATGCTTCCCTCACGTTAGCACACAACAGGTCAGTTGTTGGGTTTTTCCTGGTGGGGCAGTCCACAAACTGGTGAAAAGAAGTGAGTGTGGAGTCCAGTGTCACATGGTTAAAGTCCCCAGAAAATGCAAAGAAATCCTCGGAGTGTCGTGTTTGTAGCGTTGCAGTGGTGGAGTGAATGACGTCACACGCCGCCTGTACGCCCGCCCGCCGGAGAGTGTGAACACAGGTAAAAATGGCGTGTGAGAACTCCTGAAGCATACAACGGTCTGAGACTCAGTTCAAAGTCCAGACAGCAGATGTTCACCTTCACGCTGACATGTCAGCGGGTTCGGATGTTGTCAGTCCATACAATGGGCGCTATCAACTGTAATCATCCCCATATGTATCGGCGAAACTGTCCAATCCACCTCCTAGCATGTTTGAAAAAAATGTTATCTGCGTTATAATCGCTGTGAGTAGGCAGCGTGTTTCCGTAAACCCGGAAGTGTTGTGTTTTGGTTTATTTCAGCTTATGTAACTGTTTTCCTAAACCTAACCCTAAACCTAACCCTAAACCTAACCCCCTTACCCTTGTGCCTAGACCTAACCAAGACCCTTTACTCTAAACCTAACCACATAGCTAAAGATGGAGCCTGCTGTCATCGCTTGTAACAGTGACAACATACCTTTAAACCCCGTAGGAGGTACAGGAGGGGCAATCTGACTGCTACGAATGGGGATGATAATAACTGATAAGGGCCATTTAATGGTTGATGACATCCGAAGCGGGTGGACATGTCGAAGGTTGCACCATCTGGTGTTAATGAACAGTGCGATCCCACCACCTTTACATTTTCTGCCTTTCTTCTTGTCCCCATCCGCTCTTACTGCAGTGAATCCAGGTAGATCCCTGTTCATCCGTTGTACTGCTGGTAAGCTACATCTCCGTGAAGCCCAGCATGCTTCACTCCCTGTAGACTCTACATCATGGAGTGGACGTAATGTTTTTGTACTACTAGTGCTTAGTGTATTCATGATTTAGTGTATTTCTTAGTTTAAATCTTCGATGTTATAACTGGTTTTCTTTACAGTTCATACTTTTGTTGCATGTAACTGGGACCCTGTGGACACAGTTTTGTTCCACAGCATGTACCACATGTGCGAACAACAAATAAAAAAACCTTTGACTTTCAGATTGGCTGCCACTCGCGTTGGCGCCGGGAGGAAGATCCCATCAGGTCATATGTGTTGTTTTCTTGTGTCACATATTTATTTTAAATAATTTTTTATGTGCAGTTATGACCTAATAACAATAATATAATATAAGCATTAATAATACAACAATAATTTTCTTCTATCAAACAAACTGTTGAACTGCCTGAAAGTTCATGTCAGCGTGTAGCTGACCAGTCAGTTAAACACTCCTAAACCTACAAAGTGAGTGTGCATGTGCATCAGTGTCTTCTGAAACGTGGCCCTGTCAGTTGGACTTCTTGTTTCGTTGCTCTGACGCTGGCGCTTGTGTTTTGAACGAGTGTTGAGTAAAGAGCGTGGGCGTTCTGGCTTCCTGCTGTGGGGAAACGTTCTTCCGATGGAGACAAACTGAACCCTTTCAGATGTGTTCTGATGTGGAAACACGCAGATATAATCTCTTACACGCACAGTTTTACTTCTTTTGCTTCATCGTAGTTCAGACCTGTTGATGACGGGAGCGCCACGTCTTCGTAGCATCTACTGCGTTAACAAACGGCCTCTTTCGGCTGATTCAGGGGCCGTCAGAAGTAACACGGGCCCACAGTTGGAGCTCCTTTGGAAGTTAATTAACAAATAACAAACGCTGAATTTATGCTAAAGATGAACATAAAGACAGGTGGAAACTGGAAGGGAAGAACAGAATGGTGAGTACAATAATTGTTATTTGTGCACGTGTGGCAGCTTCAGTCAGAGTTTGAATTTAAAGTTGTGACATCAGCAGCAGGTTGGTGGGAATTCACAAAGTTTTTATTTACAGGAGAGACAGAAATGTAATTTCTCACCAGTTCTGTAGTTTGCCACCTTAAAGCTCAGTATTAAGAAGATAACAAATGTGTAGTAATGTGATATTAATGGTGTAACAACTTGGTAATATATATATATTTTTTTTAAATATAAAATGTGTTCATAAAAAACAATACAAAACAATCCCATAAATGATAATGTACAAAATATTTTTTTTAAAAAATGAAAGGTAGCGAAAGAAGAAAAAAATCTTATTATATCTGCCCTTTTTTCAAACAATCAGTTCAAACAATAATAATCTTCCAAACTTTTTCTAATTTTCTAACTAATACAATACACATTACACTACTTCATATACTTTTTTTAACACATTCGTTTTGATCATTTTCTTAAATGTAAACATTGACTTGGCATTTTTAACTACATTCTCCAAACCATTCCATAATCTAATTCCCTGGATTGAGGTAGAACGTCCCTTCAAACTAGTTCTGAATTGTGGTTTTACAAACATCTCTGTCCCCTTAAGATTATAACAACTTTGTCTTTTAACAAAATGCATTTGGATATTTAAAGGTAATGCGTTATTCTGAGCCCTATACATAACTGATAAAATATTATAATCTACCAAATCATGGAACTTCAATAACTTCAGTTGATAAAATAATGTACTTGATGGATGACGGTAATGTTTTCTAGTGATAATTCTTACAGCTCTTTTCTGTAATACAAAAATAGGCTTTGTGATTGTTTTACACGCATTCCCCCAAACATCAATACAATAGATTAAATGTGGGACAATGATTGTGGAGGAAGTCCTCGACTTACGGCACCCTCGATTTACGGCAACTCAGACTTACGAACGGACCTACGAACAGTACAGTTGTACATTAAATACAGCACTGGTATGTGTTTTTAGGTGTTTTTAGATGAAAGTGTGTTAGCTAACCGTTTGTAAACAAAGTTCTATGCATGTTTATGAACCAGTATGTACGTTTGTGTTGAAAAACGGGTGTTTGGCGTAGCGCTAGCATATATTTTCCGACTTGCGAACGAAAATCCAGACTTACGAACGCACGTGCTATGGGTTCCGACTTACGTCAAAATCGGGTTACGAACGGTCCTTAGGTCCGGAAATCGTTTGTATGTCGAGGACTCCCTGTACACGTTATATACACATAGGACACATTTAAGGAGTCCTGACACATTTACCAAGTCATTCACATATAAAATAAATAGCTTTGGTCCAAGTACAGAGCCCTGGGGAACTCCACATGTGATATTACAGAGGTCAGATCTTACATCATTTATTTGTACAAATTGTTTCCTATCTTTCAAATAGCTAGATACCCACTGTAATGCTGGTCCTCTAATACCATATTTGTTCAGTTTTTCAAGGAGAATGGTGTGATCAATAGTATCGAATGCTTTTTTTAAATCAACAAAAATACTGACACAATATTGTTTTTGATCGACAGCAGTAGTTATTTGTTCCATTAATTCCATGAGAGCCATTGATGTAGAGTTTTTTTGCTCTAAACCCAAAGTGACTGCTACTTAGAATATTTTGTTTATCTATAAATTGATCTAGTCTGTTCACAAATAATTCTTCTAGAATTTTTGAAAACTGTGATAACAAGGATATTGGTCTATAATTGTTGAACAAACATTTATGACCATTTTTAAAAAGAGGAACTACCTTAGCTACTTTCATATTATCTGGAAATATTCCTGTTGAAAATGATAAATTACATATACAGGTGGTCCTGGACTTACGAATGAGTTCCGTTCCTGTGGCCGTTTGCATGTCGAAAATCGCCGTAAGTCGGAAAACACACGAGCCGCCACTTATACACGTACATGTACGGTACAAAACAGTTACCAAGTTACCAAGCACTTCTCCTAGCCTAACACAGTACCCTACATGATTATCACTAAACACATACAGTACATTTGGAGACAAAATAAAAAGATGATTTCTTACTTTGAGCTGGTCAAGCCTGTCTCCGTCTTTTTGCATGTTAGCTCGTTGCACGTCCGAGCTCCGCAGCTTCGTGCTGCTTCACGCGGTCCAAACTGTTTACAGGAAGAACTGTTAGCATGTTAACTCCATACATAATGAAGGGGAAAAGAGTGAATTACTTAATGGGAGCCGTTTCTCCGCGGTGTCCATCCAAAAGCCAGGCGGACATCGAGGCGAGCTCCCGGCCGCAGCAGGCCTCTCCGCCGCCCCTCGGCTCCGACTCCCCGGTGGGGCTGGCGTTAGCATGTTAGCTCCGGGTGCCACCGACTGCCAAGCCGTCCGTCCACGTTTTAGCTTGTTAGCTCTGGTGCCAACAACATCCATGCCGCCAAGCCGTTTGTCCGCGTTTTAGCTTGTTAGCTGTGGGTCCGACCAACATCTAAGCTGCCAGGCGGAGCATCAAGGCGAGCTCCGCCGCCCGTCGGCTCCGTGTCCCCGGTGGGGTGTTAGCATCCACCCGTCCATCCTACAGCAAGGCTTGTTAGCATGTTATCTCGTTGCACCTCCGGCCCAGCTCGCTGTCTGCTGCTTCACGCGGTCCACAGCGTCGTTTTCCTTCGTCCATCCGTCCCTCCGCAAAACCGCCGTTCAGCTCCCAGCTCATGTATCCGAGCGCAGCAACCACTGATCGGACACGGTCTGTCCGAAGCCGGCTGTCGGGGCCCGAGCTAACTGGCTAAACTGGCGGGCACTGCCGAAAACTGACTGCCAAAAACTGTCGGAAACTGCCGCAAACTTCGTAAATCGGCTTAAATAATAATAATAATAATAATAATACTTTATTTGTAAAGCCATTTAAAACAGCCACAGCTGCAACAAAGTGCTGTACACATGAAATCAAGAACATTTAAACACATTTTTTTTAAAAAATCATATTTTTATTAATATGATGCGTTCGTAAAGTCGAATTGCCGTAGGTCGAGACCGCCGTAACTCGAGGACTACCTGTATATATACCCACCACTGCACCCAGTATTCACTGGTTAACTGGTCGCCATTAACCTCACACAGACTCTTCCACTGGTACATTTTCATCTTTAAATCACTTCTTGGTCTGCTGCCCTCATACATCTCCTCCTACATGTCTTTGCGTGAGTGCAGCTACAGTGTGCGCTCTCAGGACATGATTACCTGCAGTGTTCCCTCAGTGAGGACTGAACTTGGAAAAAGGGCCTTCTCCTACTCTGCTCCTGCTTCCTGGAATATCTTACAAAAAGATCTGAAGCTCTCAACTTTGACCTCTCTGGATGGCTTTAAGAATCTGTTGGAATCCTGGCAAGAACCAATGCAGATTTGTTCCTGTCTTTGATTTTATACATCTACCTTATAATCTGTCTGTTTTGCTACTTTGATAACTTTGTTTTAACTTGTTTAAAAAAATCTGTATTTCTCTCTTATACCCTGGTGCATTGCTCAATAATCCAGGTAGAGAAATCTAAAAAAGTTAAGTCTGGTCCTGGAGGACCAGACTTAACTTTTTTAGATTTCTCTCTTATGTTTGTCTATTGTTGATTGTTCAAGGAAAATCTACTGTTGCTGTTCATCATTCTTTAGTTTGTAGACAGGTCTCTCTTGTAAATGAGTCCTCGAGGTGAGCCTCGAGGACTCATTTACAAGAGAGACCTGTGGCTCAATAACATGACTCATTATGTCCTTTACAAACATCATATCCATGTCCACCCAGTCTTTTGATCTCTTGTCTGTAAGATTTTTTACTACATTCATTATTTCCTCTTTGTTAGTTCCATTTAGAAAAATATTGTTTACACAACCTGTAATTGAGTGAATCACATTATTATCTGCTTTTGGTATTTTAGCTGCAAGGCTTGATCCAACATTCAAAAAATATTGATTAAATCCATTTACAATTTCATTTTCATCATGAATTTCATCGTTGTCTTTTACAAAATATTTTGAAATACCAGTTTTTACTTTGTGATTTTTCAGAACACTATTCATTACTCGCCATGTTGATTTCATATCACCATTACATTTATTTAATAATTCACAATAATATTTCTTCTCATGTTTCCTTATAATCCCTACTAATTTATTTTTATACTTCTTATATTTTTCTTCAGCAATTTTATGTAAAGTCAAAGTATTTACCAGATGTTTACCTGCGAGCAGCATGAATGTAAAATGTCAGACTTTAATTGATGTTACAGGGTCAGAGGTCAAAAAGCAGAGAAAATAATGAGCAATAAATTTAAATATGAGAAAAACATTTAATTATAATAAACTAATATTTAGTAACAAAACTGTAACCTGCAAACATGAAGTGGTGCAGTCGTTTGTTAATAAAATCTTTTTTTTTTCATTGAATCTAATAATGAGGAAGATTTGAGGGTTGAAATATTTCACTGGTAACTTTTTATTAAAACTGCAGGAAATAAATTAAACTGGAACCCAGTCCACCTCTGATTCAGGCCTTCATACAGTTCTGGGTCTGCTTCCAGAGGGAGGCGTCACCTGACTCCTCTGGATGAGGAGGAGCAGCAGCTCTGCTCCGAGCTCCTCCTCCATGAAGGAGCCCGGCTCGTGTCGGGTCCAGGATCTGCTCGTGTCAGTCCTGATCCAAACCTCCTGACCAGAGCTTTGCTCTTCAGCTCAGCCCCTCCTTCACAACAACAGCCCGGAGCAACATCCTCATTACTACAGAGGGTCCCAAAGCAGATCCCGTTTTAAAGGGTGGCACCTTCTCACACTGGCTGTTAATCCATCATTTTATCTTTATTTTCACAACAATGCTGAAGAAACTGTTGACAACAAAAGTTGTTCCATGTTTTACAGATCGTTGTTGCACAACACGAGGAAAAAACATAATGAATAAACAGGATAATTAGTTTTGTCTTCTTAAATTCATCTTTCTCTGTTTCCTGCTCATCTGTGTTTTTGTTTATTGCATCATTTTGTATCATAGTCATCACGGTCGACTTACGCAGTAAAATAAACTTTAACCGTTGTACAAAGTATCACTGGTGGTACTCAGGATTAGAAGACATTTTGATTCTTAACTATTTACACGTTAAAATAGAAAATAAAGGCATGTTGTGTGTATCTTTATGAAAATATAAATAAAGTGAAGACTTGTGGGAAATGAAGCTGTTGATTTGATGTGTGTGGTTTATTTCCCTGCAGAGCAGATCTGCAGCACCAATGGTTCCAGGACTCTGTCATTTCACTGAAACTTTCATTTTCACTTGTATTCTTTTAAATTGGTTTGTGTTTGAAGAATCACTGGATGAGAACTTGAAGAAAATGCAGAGTCGGTGTTTGTTGACGGATCATCAGCAGATTGTCACGTAAAGATGAACCTGCTCGTCTGTCGTCCCTGCAGCGTGGTGCTGAGATGAGCTGCTGAGAACATCCAGAACCAGAACTGAGACAGAGAGGCTCAGCATGTTCACCTCGGTGGTCCAGTCCACCTCCGGACCTGCAGAGGACCCAGTGACGACGCCACCGTTAACCTCGCCTCCTCGCAAAACATCGGTCCGCCTCCAGGAGAGGTCAGTGCTGACGTTACATTCAGCTCCCGACCCAGAACCTTGACGGTCACCAACAAACTGAAGTCAGGGCCTCTGGATGTTTTTTATATTTTTAAAGTTTCACCCTTCATCCAAAGGACTTCATCAGTCCAAGGAGTCACAAAGCTCCTTGGATTGATGAAGTCCTCTGGATGTTTATTTTATGTTTCATCCTTCATCCAAAGGACTTCATCAGTCCAAGAAGTCACAAAGCTCCTTGGATTGATGAAGTCCTCTGGATGTTTTTTTTATTTTTAAAGTTTCACCCTTCATCCAAAGGACTTCATCAGTCCAAGGAGTCAAAAGCTCCTTGGATTGATGAAGTCCTCTGGATGTTTTTTTTTAATGTTTCATCCTTGATCCAAAGGACTTCATCAGTCCAAGAAGTCACAAAGCTCCTTGGATTGATGAAGTCCTCTGGATGTTTTTTTAATGTTTCATCCTTGATCCAAAGGACTTCATCAGTCCAAGAAGTCACAAAGCTCCTTGGATTGATGAAGTCCTCTGGATGTTTTTTTAATGTTTCATCCTTGATCCAAAGGACTTCATCAGTCCAAGAAGTCACAAAGCTCCTTGGATTGATGAAGTCCTCTGGATGTTTATTTTATGTTTCATCCTTCATCCAAAGGACTTCATCAGTCCAAGGAGTCACAAAGCTCATTGGATTGATGAAGTCCTCTGGATGTTTATTTTATGTTTCATCCTTCATCCAAAGGACTTCATCAGTCCAAGGAGTCACAAAGCTCCTTGGTTGCGGCTCCTCTGACTGATGAAGTCCTTTGGATGAAGGATGAAACTTAAAATAAAATAACACATCCAGAGGCCCTGACTTCAGTTTGCTGGGAGTTTTACCTGGATTATTGAGCATGAACTTTGATGTCTTGACAGTGACGTGTTTCATAATGACTTCAGTTCAATTCAGTTTAGTCCCAACAGAAGTCGTCTCTGAACAGAAACATTCACAGACATTATGAAAACAATCAGTAAAAGTTCCCTACGGGAACAGCAGATTGTCTTCAATCTTCACTTCATCACAGTCCCATCCTGAGCAAGAACAAAGGAGACAGTGGGAAGGAAAGACTCCCTTCAACAGGAAGAAACCTCCAGCAGAACCAGGCTCAGGACGAGCGGCTTCACCCTGCTGGGTTTGAGAGGACAGGAAGTAGAAACAGAGAGAATGGCAGGTCCAGGTGTGTTATAGTCCAGGTGTGGTTTCTATAGTCCAGGTGTGGTTTCTATAGTCCAGGTGTGGTTTCTATAGTCCAGGTGTGGTTTCTATGGTCCAGGTGTGGTTTCTATAGTCCAGGTGTGGTTTCTATGGTCCAGGTGTGGTTTCTATAGTCCAGGTGTGGTTTCTATGGTCCAGGTGTGGTTTCTATAGTCCAGGTGTGGTTTCTATGGTCCAGGTGTGGTTTCTATAGTCCAGGTGTGGTTTCTATAGTCCAGGTGTGGTTTCTATGGTCCAGGTGTGGTTTCTATGGTCCAGGTGTGGTTTCTATAGTCCAGGTGTGGTTTCTATGGTCCAGGTGTGGTTTCTATGGTCCAGGTGTGGTTTCTATAGTCCAGGTGTGGTTTCTATAGTCCAGGTGTGGTTTCTATGGTCCAGGTGTGGTTTCTATAGTCCAGGTGTGGTTTCTATGGTCCAGGTGTGGTTTCTATGGTCCAGGTGTGGTTTCTATGGTCCAGGTGTGGTTTCTATGGTCCAGGTGTGGTTTCTATGGTCCAGGTGTGGTTTCTATGGTCCAGGTGTGGTTTCTATGGTCCAGGTGTGGTTTCTATGGTCCAGGTGTGGTTTCTATAGTCCAGGTGTGGTTTCTATAGTCCAGGTGTGGTTTCTATAGTCCAGGTGTGGTTTCTATGGTCCAGGTGTGGTTTCTATGGTCCAGGTGTGGTTTCTATAGTCCAGGTGTGGTTTCTATGGTCCAGGTGTGGTTTCTATGGTCCAGGTGTGGTTTCTATGGTCCAGGTGTGGTTTCTATGGTCCAGGTGTGGTTTCTATGGTCCAGGTGTGGTTTCTATAGTCCAGGTGTGGTTTCTATGGTCCAGGTGTGGTTTCTATAGTCCAGGTGTGGTTTCTATGGTCCAGGTGTGGTTTCTATAGTCCAGGTGTGGTTTCTATAGTCCAGGTGTGGTTTCTATAGTCCAGGTGTGGTTTCTATAGTCCAGGTGTGGTTTCTATGGTCCAGGTGTGGTTTCTATAGTCCAGGTGTGGTTTCTATAGTCCAGGTGTGGTTTCTATGGTCCAGGTGTGGTTTCTATAGTCCAGGTGTGGTTTCTATAGTCCAGGTGTGGTTTCTATAGTCCAGGTGTGGTTTCTATAGTCCAGGTGTGGTTTCTATAGTCCAGGTGTGGTTTCTATGGTCCAGGTGTGGTTTCTATGGTCCAGGTGTGGTTTCTATAGTCCAGGTGTGGTTTCTATGGTCCAGGTGTGGTTTCTATAGTCCAGGTGTGGTTTCTATAGTCCAGGTGTGGTTTCTATGGTCCAGGTGTGGTTTCTATGGTCCAGGTGTGGTTTCTATAGTCCAGGTGTGGTTTCTATGGTCCAGGTGTGGTTTCTATAGTCCAGGTGTGGTTTCTATGGTCCAGGTGTGGTTTCTATAGTCCAGGTGTGGTTTCTATGGTCCAGGTGTGGTTTCTATAGTCCAGGTGTGGTTTCTATAGTCCAGGTGTGGTTTCTATAGTCCAGGTGTGGTTTCTATAGTCCAGGTGTGGTTTCTATAGTCCAGGTGTGGTTTCTATAGTCCAGGTGTGGTTTCTATGGTCCAGGTGTGGTTTCTATAGTCCAGGTGTGGTTTCTATGGTCCAGGTGTGGTTTCTATGGTCCAGGTGTGGTTTCTATGGTCCAGGTGTGGTTTCTATGGTCCAGGTGTGGTTTCTATGGTCCAGGTGTGGTTTCTA
>JBBPBX010057892.1:0-10313 GCA_038048925.1 Garcialebias charrua
CATTCAAAAAGTAAAACTTCTATACAGTATTACTGTATATTCATTCACACAGACTGATATATTTAAAAATAATCTTAATGCTGATGATTATAACTGACAACTAATGAAAACTCCAAATTCATTATCAGTAAATTACATTACTTGAGATCAATTAAAAAATGATTTTTATAGATGTTGGCCAACTGAAAAGTATTAACATGGTAGCATGGTCCTTAGCCCCAACTATTGAAAGATGTACATATTGTACATTTCATGTTCATACATCTCAGTTGGCCAACATTTATAAAAATACTTTATTTTTATTGAGCTCAAGTAGTAGTCTAATTTTCTGAGATACTGAATTTAGGGTTGTCATTGGTTGTCAGTTTTAATCATCAACATTAAAATAAATAAACATTTGAAATATATCAGTCTGTGTGTAATGAATGTTTCACTTTTTGAATGGAATTCCTGAAATAAAACAACTTATTTAAAATATTATGACCAGCACACTTTGTACAGATTATTGGAGCTTCACGCTGAGCTCTGCTGTGAACTGCACACGCGCGTGGCGCGGCGCTCGTACAGACGCACAGCTCTGCTTTGCCCTTTAGTTTTGAGGTAAGTGTTGTTATCTGCCAACGATATAATATGCTGTGCAAGTTTAACTTGATTTTGCAAAAAAATATTTATATATAAAATGAAATAATTTTAGCAACGTTATGTGCTGTAATCTGTTACTTTTTCCAACATAACTTTATCTGTAACGGAAAGCTTGTCAGCATAATGTAATGCTAATTAGCTAACATAGGTGAATTGTAAGTTAACGTTAGCTTACAATGTCACTCGTTTCAATGTGAATAATTTTGGGAAGGCTATCTCTAACCCATCCGTACCGCTGTCCGATAATGCGTCATTGTTATAAAATGAGAGAAATTAAAACTAACGTAATGTAAATAAATAAATCAATAAATAAATAAAACCCAACGTAACGTTAGTGAAGATGAAATGGGGGAGTGATGGTGCAGAGGTTAGAGATGCTGGGCCTGTGATCAGAACGTCGCAGGTTCAACTCCCGGTACAGTCAACATCAAAAATGTGGGTGGAAAAAGGTGAAATACCCACACCAGCCTCCACCCTCATTTGCCCCACTCTGGGTCCCCGAGCAAGGCCAACAACCCCCACCATCTGCTCCCAAAAACAGGTCTCTTTTGAAAATGAGTTCTAGTGACTCAATGAGACTAACCTGTATAAATAAAGGGTACCGGTAAATGAAATGCGACACATCAGAGTTTTAAGTTGTTTTTTGTTGTTGTTGTTTTTGTTTCACTCGACCTTTACACATGTTAGTTTCATTGAGTCACGGGGACTCGTTTTCAAGAGACACCTGTAAAAAAAAAAAAAAGTACAACAATAAAATGCAAATAAAATAGTAAAAACATAGATACCTGGATTATTGAGCATGCATCAGGGTAAAAACGTAGTGTTATAAAACAAAATCAAATCAAAGTGCCATCTTCTAAATGTGGTTTCTCTCGTTGGCTTGCTGCTGCTGACTATTCAGTGATCGTAATCAGCGTTATTTACATAGCCCCTGATGCTAATGCTAATGACGCCCAGAGAGAAATTCATGACTTACTCACCTCGCTGCAGTGTAAATATCCTGAGGGGCTTTTCATTGTTTGCGGGGACGTCAATCACGTAGATCTCCAAGTGTCCCTCCCAGCCTTCAATAAGAACGTCTTCGCAGCTACGAGAGGAGATAAAACACTCGACCAAGTCTTCACAAATGTAAAGGGGGCATACACGGCGAAGACACGCCCAGCGCTCGGAGCTTCCGACCACGACTCTCTGATTCTGGCCCCAAGAGAACTCCCTCCACTCAGGCGCTCAAAGCCGGAACAAAGAGAAATAACAATCTGGCCTCAAGATAGTTCCCCCTTGTTGAGAGACTGTTTTGAGAGGACAAACTGGTCTGTTTTCAGAGAAGCAGCCACTGATGGAAGTTCAGTGGACATGGAACTGTACGCTTCCTCAGTCCTGGGTTACATCAGTACATGCTCTGAAAATGTATCCATAAAAAAATATGTGAAATCCTACCCGAACCGGAAACCCTGGTTAAATAAAGAAGTTCACGCCTTGCTAGCAGCCAGAGACACTGCATTCAAGTCAGGAGATAAAGTGGAACTGAGAAAGAGCAGGAATGAACTGAAGGATGGCATTAAGAAGGCCAAGGCCACGTATGCACAGAGGATCGAGGGACAGTTCACCTCACAAGACCCACGGAGCATGTGGAAGGGTATTAAATGCATAACAGATTACAAAGGCAAAAACAAACAATGCCCCAGGGACCCATCTCTGCCTGATGCCCTCAATAAGTTTTATGCACGTTTTGATGATCCAAACAGACCTGCTAGCACCAGACTCACCTCATCACCAGATGAAGAGCATCTCAGGGTGTCCGCAGCAGAAGTGAGAGGCAGTCTCAGAAAGATTAATCCTCATAAAGCAACCGGACCAGACAACATCCCAGGGAAAGTTCTGAAGGAATGTGCGGACCAGCTCTGTGAGGTGCTGGCTGACATCTTCACCACCTCACTTGCACTGGAGTCAGTTCCCACCTGCCTGAAGACCGCGACCATCATCCCAGTCCCAAAGAGCTCCACAGTAGCTATGTTTACATGGACATAAGTAATCAGATCAAACGGCCGATCGGAACAAAAGTGCATCATGTAAACGCCTCATTCTGGTTATTTTTTGTGTATTCGGCGTGATCCGACCTAATTTGTGATCAGATCGAAACGGGTGGTTTACGCCGATCAGTAACCAGATCGGTGAGCATGTAAACACATGATCTGTTCCTTTTATCGGACTGTGGAAACTGTCCCGACTGTGCATGTGCGCTGCGCACGGCAGTGCACCCCTCCCTTACGTGTTTCCTTTTCCAGCGCTCTCATACTGTGAATAAAAAAGACTAAAAGCATGCGTTGCTTGCCTGTAGTTCAATCAGGGAGTGCAGTACAGTAGTGCAGTGACAACTCCATCGCCGTCATTACAATCTGGCGCGGGTCCATTTTTGGCGCATTGTTTACTTTCGTCCCGGAAGTAACTTCTTCTTCTGTGGTTTTCACGAAAGTAACTTCCTCTTCTGGTTTTTTTTAAAGGGGAGAGTACCACTCCACGCATGTCTGTTCTTCTGTTCTGAATAAAAGCGAGCTGCATGTAAACACTCGTCATGAACAGATTGTGCCCATGTAAACAGTACTATCTAATTATGCAATCAGAGCACATTTCAATCCGGTCACAAAATTTTGCCCATGTAAACATGGCTAGTGACTGGTCTGAATGACTATAGACCAGTGGCCCTCACCCCGATAGTCGCTAAATGTTTTGAGAAACTGGTCATGTCCCACATCAAGGCAACCGTCAACATCAATGAGGACCCTCATCAATACGCATACCGTGAGAACCGATCAACAGAGGACGCCATTTCTTCCGTGGTCCACACTGCTCTCACCCACCTGGATCAGAAAGACTCATACGTGCGTCTGCTCTTTGTGGACTTCACATCTGCCTTCAACACCATGATCCCCCAAACTCTGATAGACAAACTATCTACACTTGGACTAAGCCCCTCTATTTGTAACTGGGTACTAGACTTCTTAACAGACAGACCACAGTCCGTGAAGATCCACAACTTCTCCTCCTCCACCATAACCCTCAGCACTGGCTCTCCTCAGGGATGTGTGCTGAGCCCCCTTCTGTTCACTCTGCTCACATATGATTGTACAGCCACACTTCCAGGCTGTCATATTGTTAAGTTTGCAGATGATACAGCGGTGGTGGGATGCATCACAAACAATGATGAGTCCAGCTACAGACAGGAGGTGGAACACCTGGAGAGCTGGTGCAAAGAGAATAATCTTCACATGAATGTGAAGAAGACAAAGGAGATGATTGTGGACTTCAGAAGGAACAAACACACCCATGCCCCACTGAAATAGGTGGGTCTGCAGTGGAAGTGGTCTCCAGCTACAAATACTTGGGTGTACACATGAATGATAACCTCAGCTGGAGCAACAACACCACCAGCCTGATCAAGAAAGGTCATCAGAGACTCTACTTCCTCAGACGGCTGAGACGAGCTGGTCTGAGCAGCCCAGTTCTCACCTCCTTCTACAGGTGTGCAGTGGAGAGCATCCTGTGCTCCAGCATCAACGTGTGGCATGGAGGCTGCACAGTTGAAGAGAGGAAAGCTCTGCAGAGAGTGGTGAAGGCTGCACAGAAGTCTGTTGGAGTCAGTCTCCCCACCATCACAGACATTTACACCTCCAGATGCAGGAAAAGAGCCACCTGCATCATGAAAGACCTCACTCATCCAGCACACTCACTCTTTGCCCCACTCCCCTCAGGACGGAGGTTGAGGAGCATCAAGTGTAGAACCACTAGACTGAGGAACAGCTTCTACCCTGAGGCTGTTAGACTCATGAATAAATAAAAATAAAATAAAAATAAACACTGCAAAATATCACATCATGCTGATGCTGATCTGTTTTCTTGTTGCTGTGTTCATCTGTGTTCATCTGTGACCATCTGCTCATACAAACTCATGTTCGTGCTGCTGTTTATTCCCACTATATTAGGCTTAGTGTATTACTAGTTGATGTTTTTCTTAGTTAGTTCTCGATGTTATTACTGTTTTTCTCTTTCATTTGTTGTTGGATGTAACTGGGACCTCGTGTACATAATCTCGTTTTCATCTCATGTACCACATGCGGTGCAAATGACAATAAAGACTCTCTGACTCTCTCTGACTCTGCTGTTGCTTGTTTATTTATTTTTTTATTAAATGTTTATTTTTTTATTAAAAAATATGTAGTATGTCCTAATTATATAGGGATATGTTAACAAATGTCTTTTTCACCTGAAACATGTTGTTTTTCCCCTAATTCTAATGTTCTTCTTGGAGTACCAGAATGCTTAACTTGCATGTTAAAAATCAAAATTTTCGGAGGGTCGCTGGGGTTGTCACCTTTTCCGTCCCTTCTGAGTTTGCAGGTATGATTCTTGGTCATACAAATATTTGTTTGATTCAAGAACTAAAGCAGCAAAAACAACAAATCAGGCTGAGACAGACACTGTGCACGCTCCAGCTGCAGATAAACCATTTTTGGCACAACACCGGCTCACATGTTGACCGTTATGGCTTTAAAAAAAAAATCTTTAATACAAACTATGGAATATCCTTCACCATCTGATGGTGGACGGGCTGCAGCCGTGCTCTAGACTCCTCGTTCTGCAGCTACTTTAGCTGGAGTTTACAATTACCCGTTTTGTTTCTGCTTCTTGAGTTTTCCTGTTTCCCCTCGAACGAACGACCTTCTGACAACTGAGCACCGACCGACCAGAAACAATAACGGTTCCTCGCGTCGCTCTAACGCAACACTAATATACGCATCATGCTGATGAGCCAGTTCTAATATTGCTCATCTAATTTTTCTGGAAATCAAATGAAAAGCATTTAATGCCGCTGACATTCAAATTTAATATTTTTGATGCCATTTAAGGCCTTAAATGAGTCTGAATTACTAGCTGATGTCTCTCTTAGTTAATCCTAGATGTTATTATTGTTTTTCTCTTGCATTTGTTGTTGGATGTAACTGGGACCCTGTGTACATAATCTCGTTTTCAACACATGTACTACATGCGGTGCAAATGACAATAAATTCTCTCTGACTCTGACTCTGAATCCATTTAATAACTTAAAGGCCTCCTGCAGAACCCAGCTTCATGCTGCACTGAGCAGCTTTCTTACTCTTCTTGCAGTAAAAGGTGAGCAGCGTCTGGGCCTGGTAGTTCCTGAAAGTGTCCTGCAGGTGGGGGGAGCATCTTAAGGTCAGGGTGTGGACTCTGGTTCTCCTCTCTCCTGTCGGGGAACTGTAGGACAAGACCACCTGCAGCATGACAGAGACCGAACAATTCTTCAGTTACCATCCAGTGACTTATGTGAATAATTTTTGTGTTTTAAAAAATTATCTTCAGAAAAATTCCAGTTAATCTTAGGAAGACCATGTTGGAGATTTGAACTTGCTTCTGATTTTGGTTGATTTTTAAACCCACCTGTACGGCCGCTCCTCTCGCCTCATCCAAAGCTCGGGTGTGTGTGAGGTCTACCGCCAGTGTTGTCTTCTCATCCACTGTTGCCATGGTGATATGTCCAGGACTAGGACCGGGCACAAACAACCCATAACAACCGGAGACACGTAAATCTGGTAAAACAGACACGGAGAGGTGAACAACACGAGCTCTGGCACGGTCACCGTGAAGTCACCGCTCACCTTTGCTGACAAATATCTTGAGCTCAGCCTTGTAGCCCGTGTCCCGCTCCACAACCGTCTTCAGATCAGCGCTGAAACGCTCCCTGTCCAGTTCACCCTAGAGTGGAAATTAAAAAACAGCACTTTGGTGTGGACTTGTTCCTGTTGAAAGTGCTTTATAAATAAAATGGTATGGTATGGTAAAAAAAAAAGAACAGTAGCAGATTTCAATGGCAGCTCTTTTGTACATGTTACATGTTTAATTAAGACACCACTTTTAACAGCTTATATAGCGAGTGACACAAGGGAGACGTCCGACACACATTGAATGCATCACTCTGCTTCATCACAGCATATTGGAGGAGTGGTGGCGCAGTGGTTGGAGAAGATGGGCCTGTGATCGGAAAGACACAGGTTCGACTCCCGGTACTGTCAACATTAAAATGTGGGTGGAAAAAGTGAAACACCCACACCTGCCTCCACCCTCATTCACCCCACTCTGGGCCCTTGAGCAAGATCCTTAACCCCCACCATCTGCTCCCTAAGACAGATCTCTCTTGAACATGAGTTCTCGTGGCTCAATGCGACTGCAGTACCTGTATAAATAAAGGGTAAATTAAAAAGATTCTGCTCTGCATCTTTGGTTCCGATGGACCAGATTAATTTCTGATAGTTCACCTCTGACCCCATTGATGGACGCTTTACTTTTGATTAATGAACAGTTTTCAGTTGTGTTCACTTGCCTCACATTACAGACAAGTCTTAAAGTGAACGTAACAATAGTGGTTGATAAAAGTTAGCACTTTAGCGTTAGCTTCTGGCCTTCTGCTAAAAAAAATTGTTTTATCCATTTAGTAGTTTAGCATTAGTTTAGCTTACTTTTTGGCTAGCTTAACTGCACAGTATCTAAAAGCTAAAATTAGCAATAACTAAAAGTTAAAAGTAGCAAAAAGCCGGCTGTAAAAGTAGCAGAACTGTAGCTAAAAGTTGCCAAAGGACAAAAAAGAGACAATTTGCTGGAGCAGACTTTAAAAAAAAAAGTTTTGAAAGGAACTGAAGAGAGCTCAATGTTGAGGTGAAATATTTGTAAATAAACTTAAATATTTTGAAAAGTATAAAATTTACTAAAAAGAAAAGTCCTAGTGGGCAGCACGGTGGTGCAGCTGGTAGAGCTGTTGCCTCTCAGCAAGCAGGTTACCCCTGGTTCAAATCCCGGTCTGAGGGCCGTTCTGCCGGAGTTTGCATGTTCTCTCCGTGCATGTGTGGGTTTTCTCCGGGTACTCCGGTTTCCTCCCACAGACCAAAAACATGCATGTTAGTCTGATTGGTGACTCTAAATTGTCTCTAGGTGAGAGTGAGGGAGTGAATGGGTGGGCTTCGTTTGTCTCTGTGTCTCTGTGATGAACTGGAGACATGTCCAGGGTCCTGTCGCACAGTGATGGCTGAACATGTGCACAAACGACCCCCACGACACAAAAAGGAAAAAGAGGGTAAAGATAATGGATGGATGGATGGATGGAAAAGTCCTAGCACCCATCTTTTGATTGATACCATATTTGATAAATGAGTGGCTAAAACAGCAAAGTCTGCAGAAGTCAAATGAAGTGAAGATATAAAACAGGAAATCAAAACACAAGCACATTTATTTCAAACATCTAATCCCAGAAGCTGCTGGAACCTTAAAGTTAACAACCAGATCTTTGAGTTCTGTAAATCTCCAAAGCAAAGAGCTCCTCCCTCAGTGAGTGTACCTGGAGGTAGCTGTAGGTGTGCAGGACTCCACCTGTAAGGTATGGAACGTGTCCTGGCCAAGCCCCACCCACATCTTGATGTGAGAGAACAAACAGGTGAACGCCACATCCCTGATCGACGCACTCCTTAGCCAACGAGACGGCTGGTTCAGACGGCTGAAATATCGTCTGAGACAAACAAAGGAGGGGATAAAAGTAACTTAATGAAACGTGAAGCAAATCAACAACGATGACGCCGTTTGCGTTTCCCTTCAATGTACCTTTGGTGTGTTGGTGCCAAAGAACCCTGAGGCAGAGTTTGTGTTTCCTGTCTCTATCAGAGCAGCAGAATGAAAGATCAACAGCTTCCCGGTACACTTCAGACCCTACAATTTGTACAACAATCACAATCGTGACTTTTGTCTTAACTATAAAGATATAAAATGCGAAATGAACTCAAAAACAGTATAAAACGTGAAACGCTGCCCCACCTGCAGTACAGCTAGCCCGGCTCTAACCGGAAGCTGGATGGAAACTCCACTGGACTCGTCACTCTCTGCACTGAACTGAGGAATGAGCTGCAAAACGCTGCAAAGACGGAGGACGGGCACTCTTTAATAAAAGCTGTGATCGGTCACGCAAACCAGTGCTTCTGTATAAACTAAACTTTAAAAGACTTCCTCTCCGTTACCTGGTCAGACTTTCTGAACAGTCTTTGAGGGACACCAGAAGCCCCGCCCTCACAGGAAGCTGCAGGTCTTCAGTCTCTGCGACCACCAGCATGTGAGGGCGGGACAGGTCTGGACTCAGGTCGTACAGGTGGACCCTGCTGTCGTACGTTATCAAACCAACATGGACGTCTGACAAAGGATGACCCTCCTCCCTTCAAAAATAAGACCAAACCTTAAAGAGTCACAACGACAAAAGAAAGTGTTTGTTTATACGGAGGTAAAAGTGACTTACTTTTGTAAAGAGGCCAGCAAAGTGTGTATTTGTTGTGTTACAAACTCTAAATGTCCCGCTCTCAGTGCGGAGGCGGACACGTCTATTGCTAAAAGCAGCGCCGCAGGTTCCCCCTGCTGAAAGATGCACAACAAACAAACACAATTACAATTTTAACAAGTATCAAACTTACAATAACTTAGAAATTAAAGAAACTTGAAAACACAAGACAAATACCGGTAATGACATTTTGTTGCCTTTTAACAGTTGTGTGTACAGGTAGTCCTCTGGTTACGAAAGTCTCGAGTTACGACGTTTCGTGGTTACGGCGCATCTCTCCCATAAAAAATAAATATTATTTTGAAAATCCGAGTTATGCAGTTTCTGGTTTTATGTTGTAAACGTAGCGGTGGAGGAATTCTGCACTGTACTTTCTAAAATAGCTATGTCTGGTCCTCTGGACACTCACAAAACAAAACAAAACTGTACTGTGAACGCGGTTTTACGTCGTAAACGAATAGAGAATACGGAGGATGGACGAAGGTGGATGGTGTCACCAGCATCCAAGTACCGGTATGCTATTAACTGTTTTTTCCCCTTCATTATGGCTCCCAAATGTATGTGTTTTTTTGATAATTACAGTATGTAGGGTACTGTGTTAGGATAGGCTAAGTGCTTGATATGGTGCAGTATGTACGTATATTTCGACTTGCATCGAAAATCGGTTTACGACGACGCGTAGGAACGGAACTACGTCGTAAGTCGAGGACTACCTGTATAAAGACCAGAAACAGAACAGGTGCAGAGCTAACAAAATTAAAGCTGCAGAGAAAAAACACAAACCCTTTCAGAGTGAAGCGTTTCGTACGAGCCCAAACTGAGCTCAGGTCTTTTGTCTTTGTCGACCCGGACCCCCTCCGGCCCTTTGGTAGGCTGGTAGTGTTTCCACGACACTGAAACACAAGGAAGGAGGCAAATTATGTTGCACAACAAGGAGGCAAGAAAACAACAAAAACATCACTCAGGTAAGTTTAAACATGGATCAAAATGTCCAACAGGCTTCAGAACGTTTGTTCATTTATCGTTTATTCATCCTGATTTACATGAAATGTGGAAAAAAATGTTGAGCTGTTTGCAAACTTCACTGTAACAATAAAAGCTTTAAAAAAAAAAACACCTTCACTGAGTTTCCCACAGAAGGGGCAGTAAAATCTTTGCCCACAGTCCTGCCAGCTCATCGCTGGACACATCGACGCACCGCACCAACAGCAACCAGCAACACAGTCCGTGTCGTCGCACAAAGGAATGGGCGTCTAAAGGCAAAAGACAAGAAATTAAACGCAAA
>JBBPBX010057892.1:11969-22277 GCA_038048925.1 Garcialebias charrua
CCGTATCTGCTGTTTTTGATGCACATCGTTTTATCTAAAGCTGGCCTGAACTGTAAAACCCTAACAAGAAATATCTAAAATTAGTTGGAATTAGTGGGAAAAAAAATCAAAGCGTAAAAAGATTTAAAAGTACTTACAGCGCTGGGTAACAGCTTGGGGTCAAGGCCGTAACGAGACTCAGAGTTAGGAGACTGCAGAGAATAAACAGTTTATTACAGAAACACAACTTGGACAACTTAACACATATTCAACTCTGTCACCAAATAATAAATGAATGAATGCATCAAAAAAGTCTTGATGATTTTATGAAGTGAAATTAGCCTTACACTAAAAACTTTAGAAAAATAAACTACCTATATTTTGGATCATAACATCACATAAAGTCCAACATAAAATACACAAAAATAATTAGTTCTAAGATTTGCTAGGTGGATGTTTATTATTTATTTATTTTCTATTTATAGCTATCAAAATGTTGAATCCATTCATGAGAAATTAAGTAGAAAATCTTGCTGTAGAAGTGAATCGCAGCAGAATAAACATCTAAATCTACCGGTATACGTAAAGCATGAAAACATGGGAGTATTTTTTATTTTTTATGTCTGTTCTTTATGTCTGTTCATTTTACGTCTTTAACTCACTGGTTTCATTTTGTGCTTTTAGAGTTGCCTTTTCTTCTGGAATGTTCTTGATGTGTAGTATTTTATTTCATCAAATCTGACAAAGATAAATGCAGTCTTATTCCAACATATTTTTGATTTTAGCTGGAAAAAAAAAATTTAACATCTGAATAGCTGATCATTCTCTTAGAATGATTTATTCCATTTATTCCTAAAACAATCCAAGCATTAATTCTTGTGATCTGTGTGAATGTAAATTACTTTTGTCTGACCTGTGCAGTCAGGTTTCCATCCTGTGGAGCTGCGTTGGGATCAAAGTTGGCTCCTGTAGAGAAAAATAAAGTAAATGTGAAAATGTAGATTTAGTCTTGTGAAAGAATAAAAATTCAGCTTTATTGTTAGTACAACTTAACAAATGAGGTGATTTGTGATCACATGAGCCTTTCTTTGTAATCTTATGAATGAATACTTCACCTAAAAAATGATTGATGAACAAGTTTGTTCTCATTTCTCTAAAGAAACATAAGCAATAATATCCACATCCATGTGTTTATGAGTAGAAGTACCTCCAGTGTGAGCTGAAAGCATCCACTGAGGTTGTTGCAGGATGGGAGACGTTGGCGAGACAAGTTTGTGATGATCAGATCCCGCTGAGCCCACATTAACCCAGTCAGATGCAGGCTGAGGGCTAAGCCTCTGGTTTAAATGTTGTCCAACTACTGGAGGACTAACAGGAAGATGGTTTTCATTTGGTGATTGAGGTGCATGCAGGACGCCCTGATATGTGTGCAGAGGCTGGAACTGAGGAGACAATGACTGAGGGGGCATGAACAGCATTTGTTGGGTGCTGAAATGCTGCAGTCCTTCATTCAGAAGTGGAAGAGAGCATGGAGGCATATTCCTTCCTTGGCTTGTTGCTAGAATTGTGGATGAGACGAGAGGATCAGTAAAGCTTTGCTGCACACTCTCATCAGCACTGTTAATGTCCTGCATGCTGCAATAGCTGTTTGTTGCTGAAAAGGCTGCAGAGTCACTCTTAGAGTCATTTCTAGGTGACTGCAGATGGTTGAAGCTGGGGGTCTGGTGGGGGACAGATTCCAGATTGAGTTGATGAAAACTGGGCAGAGGATTGCTGACAGGTCCTGGAGGTTCGGCTGCAGACCAGCCATTCTGGATCGCCCACGACCGACAGGAGGGCTGACTCTGATCAGGGGCCGGGGCATCCATCATCCTCCATAAAAACTAAAGATCTGTTTGTTTCTCATTGGAGCCGGGACCTACAGATCAAACAGAATATATATTTAATAATGAAACAGAATAAGTCAACCTGCATAATCACCTGACATCCTGGTTGTTTTTGTGTGAAGTTACAAATAAAAATAAGACGCTGTGTTTTGAGGGTTTTGTTCACATTGTAATTGGACTTGAGGACAAAAATACCCATCAAAACAAAAATAAATATCCACAATGTGTCTGCCACAACTTATCTTCCACGAACACAAACCACTAGCAGAACAACCCTGTGTCCCGATACAACACTGGTATTGGGCCCAATACCAGCCTCAAGTACTCATAAAAACACCCTGATACTTCAAACCAATACTATTTTTATGCTTGGTGACATAATTTCCTGTTCCACTTTGCAAGTAATCAAGGAATAAAAGTAAAAAATGTCAAAAGTTTAGAAATATTTTTAAGAAATGGTTAAGATACTACTGGAAATCTCCGTACAGTATCAGCAAGTGCCCAAATGAAAAAGGTTTGTAAGCTCAATCATCCAGGTGGATAAAAACAAATCCCGTCATCTGGACAAGTTCGTTTAGGGGAGAAACGCAAACGAAGTACTTGTACTCGGTCTGAAAATAATTGGAATCAGGACAAACGTACTTAAAATTAATGTTTGAATCTGTCCTAAAAACATGTGGTGCGTAATGCCTAAAAGACTTGAGAACCTGACATTCATGAACAAGGGAAACTATCATCTTAACTGATTTCAAAACTTTGCAAGTTTTTTTTTTAATGCACCTTCAATTTTCTTTCATTCTTTTCTGAGAGCCATAGTGAAAATATTGGATAGATTCAGTTGAATTCTCATTTTAGATTACGCAAATTGTAGATTTGACGTTAGATTTGAATTATTGTCAATTCTGTAAAAATTAAAACTTGTTTATTCAGACGAATGTAGATTCACACACAAGCCTCCAAATTATTTGATAATTAAATTTATTTATTTTTTGGGATTTTTAAACATAAACCGTTCAGTTGCATTAACTTAACCTGGTGCGAACCTTGTTGCTGTGTTGACATCATTTATCACAGTCTCCTGTTGTCCCTCTGTGAAAGGTGAGCTCTTCAGGTGTGTTAATACCTGTATCATCTTATGAAAACCTTTTAATTTTACACACTTTCCTAATATTACATGTAAAGAGATTTTCACACTGTTAACAATATATGACGGTTATTATGCAGTGGATATTTCATGCCATTTAAATTAACAGGTTAAATTAATAAATGTTTGTTTCCAGCTAGCTAACATCAGCAGCAGGTCCTGACATTAACTCTGCTCGTGCAGCGACGCCTGGTGAACACATAAACAAAAATAAAAACATATCAAGACCAAAAAGAACAATTGTTTTGAATGAGAATAGATAAAACTGAATAGATAAAACTAAATAGATAAAACATACCGTTTGCTGTCGCCGGAAACAGCAGGACGTCGACGTCACGAACGTTTCCGTCCGCATTTACACCCGAGCTGATAAACATATTCTTCAATTACAAATAAATTACTCATAAAAGTGTACGTTTAAGACAATAAAAATAGCCGTGACAGCAACACGATGCGAGTTCAATCAAGTACACCTCGAGGACCTTCTCAGTTCAATTTAACTGCGCCGTTAGCTTGCTACGAGCACGAATCAAGCTAGCGCGTTTCCGTTCGCTCTTTCAAAGTAAAAGCATGCAAAAATAAAAAAAGTGAATGCACGATTTGCTGCAGTCTTTCAAAATAAAGCAATAATTATTGCACTCAACTTTTTTCCTTTTTTTTTGTGTGCCAAAAATTATCTTTTCAAAAGCAATATACAGGAGTAATCAACACCTGTGGTGTGGACTCAAGTCTACGGAAGAGCATTACATTACCAAATAAATAAAAAATTGACTCATGATCTCATAATTATGAGATATCTCATAATTATGAGATCAGATGTCACCTGGGTGTGAGACAGGTCCCTCTTGTAAATGAGTCCCCGTGGCTCAATGAGGCTAGCCTGTATAAATAAAGGTTGAATGAATGAAAAAAATTATGAGATACTATCTCATAATTATGACATCTCATAATTATGATACTATCTCATAATTATGACATCTCATCTAATAATTATGAGAATATGTCATAATTATAATCATTATAATAATTATGACATCTTATCTCATAATTATGAGATAAGATGTCATATTATGAGATAAGATGTAATAACTATGAGATATTATCTCATAATTATGAGGTCATGAGTGATTTTTTTTATTTGGTGAATACAATGCTCTTCCGTACAAGTCACATGACTCAAGTCATTAATATTATTCATTCAACCTTTATTTATGTAGGTATATCTTATATTGACTTGGACTGTTATACCAATGACTTGGGACTTCAATTGGACTTTGACCTGTTTACTTGAAAATATTTGATATTTTATTTTGGCTGGACATTGAGTTCTGCTTTTACATTTTTTGACTTGTTTGTTCGCGAAAATTAGTTCATAAACCATTCTTGCGGCTAAATTTAATTGAACTGTGTAATGTAAAGGTGGAATTTTAGAAAGACTAACACTGTAAGTTCAGTTGCACGTTTCATTATGATTTGAGATTTTAAAAAAGAACACATGGTCTCTGTTATTTACATTTAACATTTAATTGCAATTTTTTTTTTTTTTTAACTCGAAAGGACTTGAAATTCCAAGTTTTAGACTTGGGACTTGACAGTTTCCCAATAAAGACTTGAGACTTACAAAAAATGATTGGAAGGCTTGTTACTCTAGAATTACAAAATTTGTTTTCAGTATAAAATATTTCCGAAAGTATTACCTTTGTTAATCTCTTGTAAATGCAATGTAGGATAGACTTCTGAAATTTGCACTGGATTAATTGTTAATTTCCCTATTTATACACATATCCCTCTAATTTGTATATAAACCAATTAAAACTACTGTATTTATAACAGCATTGACAAAGTTTTTGTTTAGTCTAAAAAGAAGAAAAATATTGAAAACTGAAAACTAACATGTACTTGGTATGTACCCTAATTTTAGAGTCCAAGAACATTTAGATGCTTAAAAAATGGTTTTCTATTTTTATAGCAATATTTCAAACATCCTTGCAACGCTACAATGTACCAGTAATAAATAACACACTGAGATTTATAAGCACAATAAAGTTTAATGAATCACTACAACAAGAGGCGCTTTCATTTCTGAAATACTGAAAACTTATTTTTGTTTAGAAATGACATCATAATTGGAACTGTTACTTTATGTGGTTATACAAAGTAAAACGTTTTATGTCAATTTACCAAACCAGGTAGCCTACTGTAATTGTATACTGTACTTCCTTAAAGATTAAAAAAAAGGTCCCTTAAGAATCACCAGTGGCAACAAAATTGTAAAACTTTCAGTGTAAAATTGGAATACATTGTTAATATTTCTACACTTTGTCTTATTAAATGAACTTGATTAAAAATGTTCCAAAACACATTGAAATAACATTATTTACACTGAAACCATATGTTTTTTCCAAAGAGAGAAGGAATAATGAGTAAAAACAAGAAAATATATGTAATAGAGAGGGAAAGAGCAGTGAAGATGGAAACTTTTCACCAGTTTTGGCCACTTTAGCTCCACTTTACACCTACAGCTGCTGGTAATACCCAGAACTCTGCTGTGGTTTCTCCTTCCTGGGTCTTCTACTGATTTTTGACGAGCTTCTTGAAAAGCTGCTTTGTCTTTGCGCAGTTGTGATCCGGTTTCTGACGTAGTCCTTCACGCCCCTCCACGAGCGGTTCCTCAGCGCGTGCGGTTCGGCGTCGAGACACAGAACGCAGTCGTCTTTCTGAGGCAGCTTGTGCGCTTTGATGAAGCGCATCATGTGCCTTTCTACGGCGGAAACCTCCGCTTCATCCCATTTATGTTTGGTTTTAGGTTGCGAGACTGCAGAGGTCATAAAAAAAAAAAATTAATGCGTTAAAGCAATAGCAACAAACACGCAAAGACTAACGATCACCATAAATACCCTTTTCTCTTGATTTGCCAGACTTGAAAGGCGCAGTCTTGTAGCTGGTTGCTTCATGCACTTGTTCGTTAAGATGTTCTTGTCCAACGCTTGAACAGGGGCCCATGCTGTGATGCTCCGAGACAGCTTCCGGTCTGTTAGAAGGTTGTGACCTCACTGTAGAAAGAATAAAACTGTAGTATACTTCTTTTAAAGACAATCAGTTTGATTGAAGCTACTATTACCAGCCATTACCAGAGCTCCGTCGTGGTTCCTTCTGCCTGTGCCTGTCACTGGTTTTTGACGGAGACTTGCGAGAGCCGCTTTGTCGTTGCAAAGTCGTGATCCGGTTTCTGACGTAGTCCTTCACACCTTTCCAGGAACGGTTCCTCAGAGCTTGTGGCTCGGCCTCGAGGCAGCGAACGCAGTCGTCTTTCTGAGGCAGCCGGTGCTCTTCAATGAGACGCATCAGGTGCTTCTCCACGGCACGAACCTCCGCCTCGCTCCATTTAGGTTTGGGTTTGTGTTGTGAGCCTGAAGGGAAGAACGAACAAGTTTAAACTAGGGATGCACCGATCCACATTTCTTACTTCCGATCCGATCCGATACTTAAATCTGGATATCAACCGATACCGATACTTTTCCGATCCGATACCATTCAGGTATATGAGCCTGTATAATGAATTTTTTGAACTGACACTATTCATTTTAACATTGTGAGAGTTAAACCCAATGAAGACACTCTGGGCCTTACAACAGGAAACTCACAAACTTTGACAGCACACAAGAGGCAGGTCTATATCCCAGACATCCTTCTCACTCATGGTGCAGCTGGAAAACTAAAATACCACTAAGCATTATGGGAAAGACAACGAAATCCACTCCCGTAGTGGTTAAGGGGAGTGGACTGTGTTGTCTTTCCCATAATGCTTAGCGTTTTTTTTAGTTTTCCAGCTTTAGGTGCAGCTGGAAAACTAAAATACCGCTAAGCATTATGGGAAAGACAACAAAATCCACTCCCGTAGTGGTTAAGGGGAGTGGACTGTGTTCTCTTTCCCATAATGCTTAGTGGTTTTTTTTTTGTTTTCCAGCTGCACCATGAGTGAGAAGGACGTCTGTGATATAGACCTGCCTCTTGTGTGCTATTAAAGGTTGGGTGTTTCCTGTTATGAGGCCCAGAGTGTCTTCATTGGGTTTAACTCAAACAAGGTTAAGACGGTAGTCACAGAAAATGGTGGAACATAAGTGCTCTTTGAAGCTGGATCGGAAATATCGGCAGGTTGGATCCGATATCTGATACTTAAATTATGCTGGTATCGGATGCCGATACCGATACTGGATCGGATCGTCTCCATCCCTAGTTTAAACCCAGTTATTGTAATTATTTACTACAATTCAATTAATCATTTTTATAACTCAAATAACATATTCTCGGGTTCCTCGGGGTACACTGTGG
Organism: Garcialebias charrua; assembly: GCA_038048925.1. Taxonomy (NCBI): domain Eukaryota; kingdom Metazoa; phylum Chordata; class Actinopteri; order Cyprinodontiformes; family Rivulidae; genus Garcialebias; species Garcialebias charrua. Next base: position 19,311 of record JBBPBX010057892.1, read on the forward strand.
GGTGCTCCATGAGTGTGTGACTAGGGGCCTGTTGTTATGGGCTGTTCGGTTCCTATACAAGCAGTGCGAGATTTTGGTTTGCATTGCTGGTAGTAAATCGGACCCCTTCAGGATGGGAGTTGGACTCTTAACAGGGCTGCCCGTTGTCACAGATTCTGTTCTTAACTTTTATGGACAGAATATCTTGGTGTAGCCGGTGGGCGGAGCGACTCCGGTTCCTGCTCTTTGCTGATGACGTGGTCCTGTTGGCGTCATTGTGCCATGATCTCCAGCTCTCACTGGAGCGGTTCGAGGCCGAGTGTGAAGCGGCTGGGATGAGAATCAGCACCTCCAAATCTGAGGCCATGGTCCTCAATCTGAAAAGGGTGGGTTGCTCTCTTCAGGTCGAGGGTGAGGTTCTGCCTCAAGCGGAGGAGTTCAAGTATCTCTGGGTTTTGTTCACGAGTGAGGGAAGAATGTGGTGAAGATGGAGCTGAGCTGTAAGACAAAGCTCTCTGTTTACTGGTCGGTCTACGTTCCTACCCTCACCTCTGGCCATGAACTCTGGGTAGTGACCGAAAGAATGAGATTGTGGATACAGGTGGTTGAAATGTTTCCACCCCAGGGTAGCTGGATTCGCCCTTAGAGACAGGGTGAGAAGTTCAGTTATCCGAGAAAGACTCAGAGTAGAACCACTGCTCCTCCACATTGAGAGGCGCCAGTTGAGGTGGTTCAGGCTTCTGTAAGGATGCGCCCTGAGCGCCTCCCTAGGGAGGTGCTTCGGGGATGTCCGACTGGGAGGAGGCCCCGGGGAAGAGCCAGGACACGCTGGAGAGGCTAGGTCTCTCGGTTGTCCTGGGAACCCCTTGGAATCCTCCCAGACATAGTTGCCAAGTCGGCTTATTATAAGTGACTTTGGGCTTGTTTTTTCTAACGTCGTTTGTATATCTTGTGAGTCGCATTTTGGGCTTGTTTTGAACGCAAAGTTGTTGATTTGGGCTTGACTTTCTTTCCAAGTGAAACTAGTCGATTATCTCCCAGCTCCGCACATTAAAGCAAAAGACGAGTGGTAGTAGGTAGTTTGTCCCTTCCAAGCCCCCATTTCCTGTTTATTCCTTCCGCCCAAGTTGGCCAAGCGACAAGCGAACCCCCCAAACACTCATACTGTGGCTGACCACTAGGTGGCTCCACTCACACACAGATGTCAGGATGTTTTGTTTTTAAAAATACTGCATGTAGAAAAAAATTACATATGCAAAATATATTTTTATCAGAGCTTAAAAGTATGTTATTCAAAGTGTTTAGCATAATTTTTTTCTGTTGTTTATGTGTAATGCCATGATAAATGTATGTTTATACTGTTTAAAAACAGCCTGTTTTACACAATGTTGTGGGTTGCCAGTTGAGCTTGTTTTCATAGAGCTGGTTGCTTGTTTCTATTGAGAGATCTGGCAACACTACAGCTGGAAGAGGTGGCTGTGGAAAGAGATGTCAAGGATGGATGGATGGATGAAATAATAGATTATATTTATATTAATTGCATGCACCTTTTCTATGTCACACATCATTATCCCCCATCTTTTGGCAGCAGGAGATAATTAACATTAAGGCACAATGTGATTTATCTGTTTAAATAAAGGTTGAATAAAATAAATAACAAAGTGCCAAGTCTTTAAAAAAAAAAAATTAAACAAGTGTCTCTTTGTGTTCCCTCTGATTACCTGTGATTGGTTGATATTCAGAGAAGGTATCTGACTAGTTGTTCAACATCTTGTGTAAACTGTATTTAATCAAGAAACACAACAAAGATATATTTTGCTAACTATCGTCACAAATAACTTGCCTTTTTCTTTTGCATTTTTAGACTTGGCTGTCTTGGTGTGGCTTGTTACTTCATGAGCTTGTTGTTGGTCAAGAGTTCCTGGTTCAACACTTGAAGTGAAGACTACGCCGTGATGCTCGGTGGCAGCTTGTTTTTTAGATGGTTGAGATCTCACTATGGGTGAGAAAAGGTATGACTTAACTTAAAAATTACTTGTTTGGAACGGTTTTGTTTTTCAGAAGACTGAAAACTTTACTGTTATCAAGACAGTTTATCTCCAACTGTTACCTGATCTCTGCTGTGGATCCTTCTGCCTGGGCCTGTTGCTGGTTTTTGACGAATCCTTGGAAAAGCCGCTTCGCCGTTGCAGAGTTGTGATTCGGTTTCTGACGTAGTCCTTCACACCTTTCCACGTACGTTTCCTTAGAGTATGTGGCTCAGCTTCAAGGCACCGAATGCAGTCGTCTTTATGAGGTATCTTCTGCTCGGTGATGAACTGCATCAGGTGTTTTTCAACGGCACTAACCTCCGACTCCTTCCATATTTGTTTGGTTTTGGGCGGGTGCGAGTCTGAGCCAGAAGGGAGGAAAAGGATATTAATTTAGCTCCTTTTGTTCAGAACTTGTCCAATGGCACTACCAGGTGAAAGGTACTCTACTGTCACCACTGTCTCATGCACTGGATCAAAGCTAAAACTTAATGTAATCTACAAGACAGTTTTGGACAGCATTTAATTGGACCTATTGCTTTTTCCAGCACAATACCCTAAAAAAATAGTATTTTTGCTGGAAAAGGGCACTATATAAACTTAATCCTAACAGGAATGCCACTTAGGGTGAAAAATCCAACCATTCACTCAACATCTGTGAACTCTGCAATTTAGCAGCAGATCTATACATATGCGGTACACTTGAATTACCTGTGAGTAAAAACGATTACCTTCAAGATCCACGTTAGTATTTTCACTCATGCTGTTCTCCAGCAGAGCTTGAATCTGATTATTCGGGCCAAAAATTTGACTGGCCTCCGTTTCATCCAGGTGAATCAGCTGTAGCATTGTTGAAAAATGTTTGCGAAGCTTGAACAATGTCAGAGTTGCGGGGTTTTTAGCTCCACATTCTTTAACGTATCTCCGGAAACAGCGTGACCCATGGAAGGCCGATAAA
>JBBPBX010057893.1:6189-17305 GCA_038048925.1 Garcialebias charrua
TGTGTGTGTGTGTGTGTGTGTGTGTGTGCATGCAGGGATTAGTCCACAGACAGTCTGTACCTGAACCCGCTCAGGTCTCCCCCTGTGACCTGCTGACCTCCTGACTCTGATAGAGGAGATTTACAAGTTCAATGTTCAGAACAAATACCAACATCTGTGAACATCCTGGTTCTTTTTGTCTCAACTGTTTTCAGAAAAGATTCTGGTTCAAACCAAGTCTCCGTTTCAAACATGAACCCATTTTACCTTCATGATGGAGATTTTCAGGGTTTTATCTCAGACAGAGCAGGACCAAAGAGACAAATGAAGGTTTGTAACAGTTTGAATGTCTTTGACAGGGATCTGAAGACGTTGATGGAATGAAGTAAAAAAAAAAGAAAGAAAAAAAAGACGACCTTCTTTGTTCATTCCGAGCCTTTAAACTTCTTTCAGAAAATGTAAAGATTTCATTTTCTTTCATGAAACATTTAAAATCCACAGCAGAAACATCTACAAGCTTCTGGTGTTTGAGTCAGCCGGCCGGCCTGCTGACTGTTAGCAGCCTGTTTTCTGTCAGCTCTCAGATAAACTATCTCACACATCGTAACAGCAGCCATTAGTGATCCACGATTAGAAAATGTTTTAAATTAGCAAACAAGTGAGAATGACACCTCATCTTTCCTTTATCAGCAGCGCTCCAGTCCTCAGACTGACCCCGCCTTCACTTCATCTCCTAACTCTGCCAATGAGAGAAAAGATGCAGTTAAAACACAAAATCAAAAAAGATCAACTGGACTTTATCTTGTAATGAATGCCTTTTTTGATGTTATCATGTCCTGGACGACTGAGAATCTTCACCAGCTTAAAACACAAAGTTTTATGATATACTTTGATTTTTTTCAGTGATTGCTGGTGTATTGTGTTTATTATTACATTTTTGCACATTTAAATTAATTATATTAGTCTATACAGGAAACCCTCGAGGTACGACACCTGCGACCTACGGCAACTCAGACTTACGATTTTATCATATTTAATAAAAATATGATTAAAAAAAATAATAATAAATATATATATATATTTTTTTTTTTTTTGTGTTTAAAAGTTATTAATTTCATGTGTATAGCACTTTGTTGCAGCTGTGGTTGTTTTAAATGGCTTTATAAATAAAGTATAATTATTAATTTTACGTTTTGATAAGAAATTAATCGTATTTACGCAACTTCCGGTTTCCGCTCGCCACTTCCGGTTGCCATTTTACAACTGTACTGCGGTCAATGGAGCTCCGGAGGCTACTGTCAGCTGGCTCCGTGTGCCCGATCAGGGTTGCCTCATACGGATAAATGAGCTGGAAACACTCGGTCAACTCTGTGGACGTCTCAGGTCCGGAGGAGCAGCCGCGGATCGCCCCGCGATCGGCGGCCACAACGCCGCCCGACATGCTAACGACAGCAGCTAACAAAGCAGCTAACACAGGCGAAGACACCGAGCCGACATGCCGCGGAGGATCCATCTGCGGCCGGGAGCTCGCCGCAAATGTCCGCCTGGCAGTCGGGGCCACCGGCTCAAAGTAAGACATTATATTTTTTATTTGTTGTGCAGTTCTGTGCGTGTTTATGGCCTTAGTATGTCTGCTTGTTCAGTCTCATGCCATTAAATATGTGTGCGGCGCTCCGTTAGCGGTATAACCGCGACCTATGTCAGAAACGCGGACCTACGATAGGCATGTGTTTTTGGTCCGCGAGGTACGACAAAATCGACCTAAGTCACACACGTAGGTCCCTATCCCTGACGTAACTAGAGGGCTACCTGTAACTTCAATTGTTTCACATGATGGTTTTGCAGAATGTAAGAACATCTAAGTGTACTGGTTTTATATTTTTAATATGTGCACAGTCATCAAAGTTCCCTTATCAGTCAGTACACTCGGTGCAACACATTGACCATGGGAATTACGCCGCCGCGCGGTTCGCCTGAAGTAATACAATCACGCCTTTTCTAAAGGCAGGTGGGCGTCAGCGTCAGCAATGAGGCCCCACCCTCTTTGCATAAAAGGGGCTGACGCCCCACCTACATCCTCTTTTGTCCTTCACCTCGCATCACACCTGAACTTTGTCGGACTCTGTGACTGGATCGCTCGACTGGAGATGAGCCTGTCCTGAGCGTTACAGAGAAATTTCCTGTGAACACTTGGGTTAGCGGAGGCTAACTCAGTGTCGTCGACTTAAATTTCGAGGTTTTTCTTCTGCTCTTTTCGCAGCTCAGCTACAAGACGAAGCTAAGCTGCGCCACGCTACCTGCGTAGCTAACGGCTGCGGCTAGCTACCGAGAGCAGCTCGACATGAGGATGTCTTCGCAACGGTTAACGGACGGCTAACTGGCTAAAACTCGACGACTCTTCTCAGCCATGGCTCTGGAGAAGAGCAAGAGGAAGTCGAAGAACTCCATCAAGAACAGCAGGCCAGTGAGCCCCGGCTCCCGAGCCTGCCCCAGCGGATGTGGTTATTCCCTCTCAGTGACGGACACCCACGAGGCCTGTCCTGTCTGCTTAGGGATGCTACACGCTAAAACAGCTTTGGACTCCCCCGAGTCCTGCCTTCACTGCGGACTGCTACGTGAGACAGAGAGACTGAGACGCATGGACTTTGTGGTCAAAGCCATGGGCGCCTCCACCACGTGGCGGGAACCGCTCCTCGACGAAGCCTTCACTCGCACGGCGGAGCTCGAGGCCATTGACCTGTAGGACAGCGGTCAAGCCGACTGGGGAGGAAGCATGGACGTTGTGGCCCGCTCGGGGACTCCACCAACGAGCTCGACACGAGAGACTTGTTACGAGCAGATGAGCTCTCGCTCACAGCCTCGGGTGAGCTAACTGACGACGAAACCGACAACGAGGACGAAGGAGAAGATGAGGACTTCTCCCAGATCCCCGCGGCAGGTCAACCAGAGACTGATGTGTCTGTCCCCGCTCTGTTCGAGCTATGTCGCAGAGCAACGGACACGTTATGGATAACTTGGCCAGAACCCCCACCTCGACAACAGGTAATGAGGTTGGCGGGGAATTTCTTCTACGCCAAGCAGCAGTCGGCCACGAGGCACAGGATGCCTATTTTTTCCGACTTCCAGACGGAGCTGACTCGCACCTGGGCTGAACCCAGGGCTCCACTGACTTTGACTCTCTCCCAGTTCCTGGACGTTGATTTGATTTGATTTATTTGTTTTCTCAGGGACAGTGCACAACAATACATTGACCTACAAAAACAGGAAAGATGCATTGTGCCAGGTTATAGTAATAATACTAATTTCCGCCTGTAGTTGTCGGAATGGAAGCAGCTGGCATGGCCAACATCACCCCAGATGGAGGATACGTTGGCGGCACATTTAGCCCCCAGAACTTCGGGCTCCAAACCAACTCTGCCTAGCAAGGCCTGCCGTGTGTCGGCCTCCCAGCTCGAAAAATGTTACCGAGCACAAGGCTTCGTAGTCTGCGCCATGAACGCTTCAGCCATGATGCAGGCCTACTTGGCGGAAAAGCTTCAGGAGCTCCAGCAGACCTCCAACAAAAAGAAAGCAGCCGACGTCCTGGAGGAGGCCCGCAAGGCAACAGACTTTGCTCTTGGGCACAGCCACCATCGCTCAGGGGAGAAGCATGGCTGAGATTGTCATTGCTCAGCGCCACCTGTGGCTAACGCTGACAGACCTGCCAGAGGCCCAACGGAACCCGTTCCTCCATCATCCCATCGAGCCCACGGGGCTTTTCGGCGGTGCTCTCGAGAGAATCCAGGGCAGGCTGGAACAGAGAAGGAAACAGGCCGAGGCCTTGCGTGAGGGGATGCCCAGAAAGTAATTCGTGCAACCCAGGGATGCTAGCGGACACAGGGCCGCACAGCCACGCCACCACTCGACCTCACGCCGCCTCCCACAGAAACGGCCGGCGCATGACGGAGAGCACCGGCCGAAGCCCGCCGCAGGACCGTCCCAGGCTGGCCAAGCCTGGGCATGGCACAGATTCGTCCCACGTCAGGCAGGCCCACCGATGTCTTCCTCAACGAACAGGGGCCGAATGCAGAAGTCGGCCTGATGCAGAGCCGCCTAGCCACTTTTTTAGGTACTCTCATCCATGTGGACAAAGGAGAGACCGAACTTTTTAAGCCAGACTTTATGTTTAAAAAGCCACGTTTATCTGGTGTGAATTATGTGTGCACAAAAAATCACTCAAATGTTGGTGTAATAAAGACATTTTCTTTTAAGAGTCAGAGTCAGTCAGAGTCAGAGAGTCAGAGTCAGAGTCAGAGAGTCTTTATTGTCATTTGCACCGCATGTGGTACATGTGATGAAAACGAGATTATGTACACGGGGTCCCAGTTACATCCAACAACAAATACAAGAGAAAAACAGTAATAACATCTAGAATTAACTAAGAAAAACATCAACTAGTAATACACTAAGCCCTAATATAGTGGAAAAACATCAGTATAAACATCATTATCATTATATTTAAGCACAGCAATAAAGTCTCAAAAGCACATAACGTCCTATGTGTCGACTCAAAGAAAACCACAGCACCTTTTTATGCAAACCTGTCAGATAGGGGGGGGCAGCATTCACACATGGCCACCTCAACCCTCATGAGACATGAACAGTCAGGGCAGACAATGAGCCCCCGCTGGCAGCCAGAGGTCTGTATCAGACAGACACTCAGGCGACCACGGAGGGACAGGAAAGTCCACCAGAGGGCGAACGAGAGGGGGCCATTCACCCCCCTCCTGTCCCTTTGACACACAAACATCACAGAATACACATGCCTTCCAGACTAAGCGCACACGCGGGCGCCTGGATCGCATGCAAACCAAGCACGTGGGTCACGTCCACTGTTCTCTTGGTCTCCGGCTGCAGTTCCACAAGCAGCCACTCCCTTTCACGGGGGTGCTGTGGTCTTCCATAAGCCCAGACCATGCTCATGTCTTAAGGGATGAGATCTCAAACATGATGCAGAAAGGGGTGATCAAGATGGTCCCTGCTCACGATGTAAAAAAAGGTCATTACAGCAAGTACTTTCTGGTCCCAAAATGGGATCAGGGTTTGTGGCCCATTTTAGACCTCAGGGGTCTGAACAGAAGAATAAAAACGTACAAATTCAGGATGTTGACACTCAGACAAGTACTTCACTCAGTCCAACCAAGGGATTATTTCTGCATAGTGGATCTGAAAGATGCTTTTTCCACGTAAACATCCTACCCTGCCACAGAAAATATCTCCGCTTTACCTTCCAAGGCACCGCGTTCGAGTTTTTGGCAATGCCTTTCATATTGAAATCGGACCCCCGGTCATTCACGAAATGCCTGGACGTGACCCTGACCCCACTGAGGGGTCAAGGGGTCAGAGTTCTGAATTATCTGGATGATCTGCTTATCCTTGGGCACAACAGGGTCCAGGTACAACAGTACACAGAGAGGGTGATGTTTCACCTGGAAGCTCTAGGTTTGTTATAAACCTAGCAAAAAGCAATCTGATCCCATCCCAGATTACTGTATTTCTGGGAGTACAGCTCAACTCCATACTGTACAGGGCAAGGCTCTCAGAGGCACGGGTTACATCCCTCCACCTCTGCCTAGCACGTTTTCAGCTAGGCCAGAGGGTGCCCCTCAAACTGTGCCAGCGTCTCTTGGGCCTGTTGGCAGCAGCTATTGTCTGTGTGCATCTGGATTTATTAAGAATGCACCCTCTACAGATATGGATCAACAAACAACTGCAACCTGCCCCCGCTCTGCAAATGAGGGGGATACTGATTGGCCCAGAGTGCATGAAGGCCCTGGAGCCATGGAAGGCCCCCACAGTGTTCAACAAAGGCATCACGCTGGAGAGAGTGTTGTCACGAGTCTTGGTCACCACGGATGCGTCAAAAACTTGATGGGAAGGTCTCTGCAGAAACCAGTATGCCCAAGGGGTCTGGAAACAGCAGGAGGCCAAACTCCACATAAAATTCCTGGAACTCATGCTACGTTCATACTGAACATGTTTTGAGCGGCCAAAAAGCGCGAAACGCCTCAAGGTGGACGCACTGGTGTTCAGACCGCCGCTGCACGAGAAGCAGCAGCGGCGGTGGCGGCGGGGTGTAGGAAGAGTTTACAATTCAAAACTTACCCGATATCCCGACTTCCTCACTGACACTCCGCCAGGCAAGGACTGGATGGAAACACACAGCAACGGTGAGTTTCTCCTCCATACTTGAACACAAATTTGCGGGTTGTTTCTGTGTCTCACAAACAATACGTCACACTTGCGCAACATCCGTCCCCTCATTACCGCGTCACATAGCTGTGAACTTTCCCTGATTGGTTGTCAAGACGTGTTGAACGGCGAAAGTTCAGATTGTTCAAGTCAAGCGGCGGCGGCTGCCGCGGGCACCAAGTGCACGGAAAATGCTTTGCAGCCCCTTCCGCGCCGCTCCAAACGGACGTAACGCGACGCACGACCCCTAGAGGCGCGTCCCCCATTGACTTTGCATGTAAACCGGACGCTCCTGCAGCTCAAAACGCGTTCGGTGTGAACGTACCATCAGAGCAGTTTTTTTGTCTCTGAAACACTTTTACAGGAAGGGTTGGTTGCACAACATGTGCTGATAAAATCAGACAACAGGACAACAGTGTTCTACATCAACAGAGAAGGCGGGACAAGGTCCCAGCCCCTCCTCAGGTTGACACAGAAGCATGGTGCAGCTCCCGGATCTTGTCGCTGAGGGTGACCTACATCCTAGGTGAGCTAAATCACAAAGCAGATGCCCTCTCAAGAGGGCCCCTCCTCCCCTCAGATTGGCGGTTGAAACCACGCATCATAGACCAGGTCTGGGAACGATATGGGAGGGCCGACGCAGATCTGTTTGCTTGCAGATAAAACACACTGCCCCCTGTATCACTCGATAAGGGAAACAGATGCACCGTTGGGGACAGATGTCCTGACGTACAGCTGGCCAGCGGGGAGGCTGTATTACACATTTCCACTTGTTCCCTTGATTCAGGCAACACTGGAATGTGTACGCCAGGGGGCTCTCTCGCTAATACTGATAGCCCCCAGGTGGCCACAGAAAGCATGGTTCCCAGAGGTGATTTCACTGCTGGAGGGGGCACCATGGCAGCTGCCCCCCCACAGGGACCTGCTGACCCAGGCCCACGGGTAGATCCTACATCCACGCCCAGAACTGTGGCAGCTCTGGGCCTGGCCGCTGAAAGGGACCGGCTAATGGCCTCAGGACTGCCTAGTAATGTGGTAAACACAATACAGGGAGTGAGAGCACAGTCTACTCAGACACTCTACGCTCCCAAGTGGTGTGTTTTTGAGGCCTGGTGTCTAGAGAGGAATATTATCTCATATTCCTGTGACTTGGTCCAGCTCCTCACCTTTCTACAAGACCTGCTGGAGAAGGGTCGCTCGTTCTCCACCATTAAGGTGTTTTTGTCAGCCATCTCGTCATGCCACGAGGGCTGGGGAGGCAAATCACCTGGTGCCCACCTTCCCATGATACGATTCATGAAGGGCGTACTAAGGAAGAAACCTCCGAGCAGGACTTTGGCCCCCGAGTGAGACCTACAGCTAGTCCTGGATGCTTTGTGTGAGCCTCCATTTGAGCCTCTTAGCAGCATTAAGATGGATTTGTTATCTTATAAAATTACATTGCTCTTAGCTCTGTGCTCAGCAAAACGCGTGGGTGACCTCCACGCATTATCTGTGCATCCAATGTGTACCAGATTTGCCCCAGACGGGTCAAAGGTCACCCTGTGTCCAAACCCCGCATATGTGCCAAAAGTACCAACTTTAAATCCCAGAAGTCTGGACTTTGAGCTGTCAACTTTCCCTCCTCCCCCTGTTCTAACTGAAGAACAGAGGCGGCTGAACGTGCTCTGCCCTGTTAGGGCCCTGAGCGCCTACATGGAGAGAACTGTCAGTTGGTGCAAAACAAACCAATTGTTTGTGTGTTTTGCTACTCCTGCTGCTGGCAGAGCCCTGTCAAAATAGCATCTCTCACACTGGGTGACTGAGGCCATTAAGAAGGCATACAACAGCAAAGGTCCACAGGTGCCCTCTGGGGTAAATGCTCACTCAACCCAAAGCCTAGCCACTTCCTGGGCCTTATTCAGAGGTGTACCAGTAGCAGATTATGTGCAGCTGCTAACTGGGCATCATCAAACACGTTTGTGAAACACTACAGTTTGGATGTCACAGCATGTGACGTAACTCAGGCTGTTCGCTCTACCACAGAGTAGAGAGCAGCTAAACGCCTGTAGTCTAAGGCACAAGTTATCACAAGCATGCATTTCCAGAGCATTTCCAGGGCGTGATTGAATTATGTTCCCATAGTCAATGTGTTGCACCGAGTGTACTGACTGATAAGGGAACTGAAAGTTATGCACCATAACTCATGTTCCCTGAAGGAAGGGAACGAGGTGCAACACATGTTTGCCCTTTCAATGCCCAAGCTCGGTGAAGTGCACCTGGAGGATGTAGGTGGGGCGTCAGCCCCTTTTATGCAAAGAGGGTGGGGCCCCATTGCTGACGCTGACGCCCACCTGCCTTTAGAAAAGGCGTGATCGTATTACTTCAGGTGAACCATGTGGGGGCACAACTCCCATAGTCAATGTGTTGGACCTCGTTCCCTTCCTTCAGGGAACATGAGTTATGGTGCATAACTTTCAGATTTACCTGACTCACTGCATCTTTTTTACCAAACGTGTTTTTAATTTGAAACCTGACCTTTGTGACCTCGCTCCAGGTTTTCTGAACATCTCGCAGCGTGTTGTGAATCCTGGTGCTGCTTATTTGCAGCTCGTGTGCATTTTAGTCTGCTTTGAGTTTGCACTTTGCTCCACCTGAGCACAGTTTAACTCCTCTTTTCATTCATTCAACCTTTATTTAGTTCATCCCATTGAGCCTCGACGACTCATGTACAAGAGAGACCTGGGGCCTCATGTATCAACCGTGCGTGCGCACAAAAACCTTGCGTACGGCACCATCCACGCAAAACCCCGTATGTATCAAAACTGAACTGAACGTGAATATGTGCGCATCCAAGTACATTTCCACGCCAGCCCCATGGCTGGCGTACGCACGTTTCTGTGGTTCTTGTTCCTTTGGCGACACTTACAGGTGATTCAGAGAAACTGAAGCCCCACAGTCTGTGGTTGACTTTAAGAGCGGCTTGAAGACCTTTCTTTTCAACCGAGCATACTCTACCTCCTCATGATTCTACTTTTGATCATAGCTGATACTGTTGTTGATTTTAATTGTTTTATTATTTGTTTCATTGACATTTAATTCTGTTGCACCTTGTAGCACTTTGAGATTTCCATTGATGAAATGTGCGTTATAAATTGATGTCATCATTATCATTATTATTATTAACTGTTCATGATGTGAAAATGATTAATATTCCCACCAAACACACGATTAACAAGTATTACATCCACATGACGCAGTTAAATAAAGGACGCGCATAGTTGTGCCAAAAATAAATTTAACAGGAACGGATTCATTCAGCCTTACTGGAGGATATAATAAATAGTGTAACACGCAGAGCGTTTATTTATAAACAGATATAATTTTCTGATCTAGGATATGGCTTATCAGCCGTTTTCAGAAATAATCATTTTTCAGTTTGGCACTGCTGCGCTCTGGAGCAACACAGGAGCCGTGCATCACGCGTGCACATGCAGAAGCAGCGATCAAACTGTTCCCGAGCTTTCCTGAGGGAGCTGCAGGCCGATCAGGGCAGTCCAGTCCACACAAAGCCTGATCATATCCAATGGAATGTCTCATCTATATGATTCCAAAGGCTGAGTGGTCGCGCTTTGGAGCGCGCGCGCACCCTCGCCGGTGTTACACGGCAGCTGGAGGTGATTCATAATCTGCGTTTATTGTAGATTTCTCCAAAATGACACGTGAAAGTACACCATATATAACTTGTAGGAGAGTAAAAGCTTCACAGACAAACAGATTGCGCACAAGGCTGTGGCGCGCGCAGCGTTTGGAGACTCCAACATCACGTCATGTCATGAAAACTCTCCACTGAGACGCACAGACCCGTTTCTTCATATCATCTATTAAATAAACAAAGATCTATGTTCTACCAAACATCTAAGTTCCTCTGTGTTTACAGTAATTATGGTAATAAACTCGTGCGCAAAGTTAATATTTTCACTCAGAATGAATGGATGAGCCGTTGCGCACCAAAGCAGGGTGCGCGCACACACAAATACCGACACACAATCACTCGTTCTTTGCGTGATAAACACATTTTATTACTATTCTTACTTAGGATTTTTTTCCTCACTCATATTATATTAAATTCATTATTTTCCTGAATCTAGAAATAATTTCTGATCGCGCAGGGATCAAACAAACATGTCCTTCACACATGCAGGAAGTAATTTGCATCTGTTTAACATATGTAAATGAAGGCGTGTCAGGGGAGGTGTCTCACGTGCGCTCAGTTCCACGTTAATTGTGATGTACAAAAGGAATGTGCGTGGATTCAGGTGTACGCACAGTTTGATACATCTGGATTTTTTTGTGCGTACACACTTTTCTGGATTTGACCGTACGTCACTTTTCAGTAGGAAATCCACGCAAGTCTTTGTACATGAGGCCCCTGGTTTCAACAACTCCTGTGTGAATATTGTGTGAAGAGTTGATGCAGCTGATGTGACATTGTTTTTTATTGAAGTCTCTTGAAATACAAAACCATCTCGCTGTGAAGACAACTGTCTCCACCTGATTCTCCTAAAGCAACATTTGTGTGGACGCTCTCGTGTAAACAAACAAACAAACAAACAACGTAATCAGCTGTTTGATCAAATGAGCAGAACATGAACAGCCTGGTCTTCAGCATCAGTCTGGACCTGGTGGTTCTGCTGAACGACCCGGCTCCTCTGGGTCTTATCTGAGTCGCTGTGGAATGAAGCAGTGAGAGTGATGGACGGCTGTCACACTTTCCCAGGGAGGAGGAGGAGTGAGCAGGAGGAGGGGGAATGAGCAGGAGGAGGAGGAGTGAGCAGGAGGAGGAGGAGTGAGCAGGAGGAGGAGGAGGAGTGAGCAGGAGGAGGGGGAGTGAGCAGCAGGAGGAGGAGTGAGCAGGAGGAGGAGT
>JBBPBX010057895.1:0-22274 GCA_038048925.1 Garcialebias charrua
AAATTCTATGTACATGGCGACAAACCTGATAAACTATTAGCAACCATGCTTAAGGGCTCTAGGGCAAGGCAAACTATTCCTAAACTTCGAAAACAAGACGGCAATACAATCACAGATCATGAAAAAATTAATGATGCATTCAGAGACTTCTACTCGGAGTTATACAGCTCACAATTACAAACCAATCCTAAAAAGATTGATGATTTCTTAGCTAAACTTCACATCCCTGTCATCTCACCTGAACTCAAAAACAGGTTAGATGAACCCATCTCCCAGTCAGAAGTCTCACTAGCAATAGCTTCAATGCAGTCTGGCAAAACTCCAGGTCCAGATGGTTTTCCCTCTGAATTTTTTAAAAAATTCTCAGTCTTAATATCTGCTCAGCTTAGTTCCACCCTTACTGAATGCTTTGAACAAGGATCCCTCCCTCAGTCATTTTATGAAGCCTGTATCACACTACTTGTAAAAAAAGGAAAAGATCCAATGGAATGCACCTCATACAGACCTATCTCTCTCTTGAATACAGATGTTAAAATTTTAGCTAAGATTCTTGCCCGTAGGCTCGAAACCGTCTTACCATCTGTTATTTCAAAAGACCAAACAGGTTTCATTAAAGACCGACATTCATATTTTAATATACGTAGGTTGCTTAACATAGTTTATTCAAGTCCCACAGTCTCGGATGAGTGTGTTGTTTCTATTGACGCTGAAAAGGCCTTTGATCGGGTTGAATTTGACTATCTTTTTGCAGCTCTTAGTAAATTTGGTTTTGGAGAAAAATTCATTCATTGGATTAAATTATTGTACCATCAGCCATCTGCTACAGTACGTACTAATTTTCAAACCTCGAAACCATTTAAATTACAAAGAGGCACCCGCCAAGGCTGTCCTCTTAGCCCCTTGCTTTTTGATCTAGCCATAGAGCCCCTCGCTATTGCACTACGAACCAGTAAGGAGATATCCGGCATCTGGAGAAATGACATGGAACATAAGGTGTCGCTTTACGCTGATGACCTTTTACTTTTTATTTCCAAGCCATCAACTTCATTGCCTTTTGCCCTCAACTTGTTTACCCAATTTGGCCAGATCTCCGGGTATAAATTGAACCTTACCAAAAGTGAGCTTTTCCCTTTAAGTAATAAAGTAAATATATCAGACTTTACTAATTTGCCGTTCAGAATTGAAAGACAAAAAATTACATATCTGGGTGTCACAGTGACAAAAAAACATAAAAACTTGTTCAAAGAAAATCTGACTCCACTGTTGAACCAAGTGAAAAGATCCCTCACAAAATGGACGCCACTTTCCATGTCCTTGGTAGGACGTATAAACTCAATTAAAATGACTATACTACCCAAATTTTTATATATTTTTCAGGCACTACCTATTTTTATTCCTAATATATTTTTCAACGAGCTGGATTCAATTTTTTCATCCTACATATGGAGGAATAAACGTCCAAGGCTTAATAAGATGAATCTTCAAAAACCTAAAGAGGAGGGGGGTTTTGGTCTTCCTAACTTTCGGTTTTATTACTGGGCTGCTAACCTCAGATGCTTAGTGCACTGGTATTTTTACCATAACCTGAGTAATTCCCCTGATTGGGTGACTATGGAATTACACAACAACAATAATATATCTCTACCAGCTATGCTTTGTGCTCCACTTTCACTCTCCTCACCCAACTCCATTTTGAATCCTGTAGTGAAACATTCACTAAAAATATGGGGCCAGTTTAGAAAACATTTTAAACTTAAGGATTTTTCCCCTCTAAGCCCCATTGCACCTAACCATTTGTTTAAACCTTCTCTTCAGGATGGGGTGTTTCTGGGATGGCACAGGAGCGGTCTTACTCATTTTAAGGACCTTTTCATTGAGAAGAAATTGGCATCATTTGAACAACTTAGCAATAAGTATGGTCTACCACAATCCCATTTTTTCAGATATTTACAAATCAGACATTTTATTCAATCACATTTTTCAGGCTCAGTTTCTCTACCAGAGCCTACACTGTTGGAAACCATCTTACAATTGAACCCGACCCGTAAAGGGCTTATTTCACGGCTTTACAATCTAATGTTGAACATGATAGAGACCTCCTCACCCAAACTTAAAGCTGTATGGGAGGAGGACCTGGGCATGACCATTCCAGATGAAACATGGGCTTCTATACTCAAACTTGTTAACACAACATCTCTATGTGCACGCCATTGTCTTATTCAGTTTAAAGTGGTACACAGAGCCCACTTCTCCAAAAGCAAACTGTCTCGTATTTATCCAGAAATCACCCCATACTGTGACAAATGCAAAACTGCTGAGGCCACACTGATTCATATGTACTGGTCCTGTCCCAGCCTTGGTCAGTTTTGGACGGATGTTTTTAAAACCCTATCCACAATCTTCAGAGTAGAAGTAACACCTAGCCCTCTCCTTGCTCTGTTTGGTATCAGTGGTGAAGAGTTACCTCTATCAGCCTCCAAAAGACAAGCACTGGCTTTTTGTTCCTTGTTAGCAAGGCGTGCAATTCTAATAAGATGGAAGGGTGCTGCCCTTCCAACTCATAAACAGTGGTTATATGACCTTTTGTCATGCTTGAAACTAGAAAAAATAAGGTGTTCTCTTCAGCGCTCTACTGAGAAATTTAATAAAATATGGGGGCTTTTTCTTGATACATTCCAAAATATACAATAATATTTCAGGTGAATTCTGTTTTATTTTTTTTTGTGCTCTCTGTTTTTGTCAGGTTTAAAGATGTAGTGTGTGGACATAGGGCAGTGACCTGGATAGGAGTGAATGGGATTAATTTTTAAAGAATTTTTGTTTGCGTTTATGTATGTTGTTTAAACAGACCATACGTATAACATGTTTTGTACCCACGCTTTCTTATTTGTATGTATAAAAGGAAAAAACTTTAATAAAAAAACAGTGATTAAAAAGAAATGGCTTCCTCTTTGCACTATAGAGTTTCGGATGGCACGGTGGATTGTGTTCACTGACAATGCTTTCTGGAAGTATTCCTGAGCCCATTGTTATTTCCTTGATAGTGGCATTCCTGTTTGAGGTGCAGTGACGTTTAAGGGCCCAGAGATCACGAGCATCCAGTAGAGTTTTACGGCCTTGACCCTTACGCACAGTGATTGTTCCAGATTCTCTGAATCTTTTGATGATGTTATGCATGGTTGATGATGATAACTTAAGTCTTTGCTATTTTACGCTGGGTAACACCATTCTGGTATCTTTCTGCGCAACAATGGTGGAATTGGTGATCCTCTTACCATCTTGGCTTCTGAGAGACACTGACACTCTGAGAAGCTCTTTTTATACCCAATCATGTTGTCAATTGACCTAATTAGTGTTAATTGGTCTTCCAGCTGTTCGTTATATGCTCAATTTCCTTTTTCCAGCCACTTATTGCTACTTGTCCCAACTTTTTTGGGATTTGTTGACACTGTGAAATTTTGAATCAACATATTTTTCCTTTAAAATGTTACATTTACTCAGATTAAACTTTTGATCTGTCATCTATGTTCTATTATGAATAAAATATTGACATTTGCCATCTCCACATCATTGCATTCAGTTTATATTCACAATTTGTTTAGTGTCCCAACTTTTTTGGAATCCGGTTTGTAGGTTCATTTCTGATAAACTAGGTGTGGTGTTGAGTTGAGGTCATGAATTGCATATGATGATAAATTCTCAGGGTTTTAGAGATGAATGGTGACAGTCTAATGCCGGGTTTCCACCAAACGCTTTTCGCGCCTCCGAAGCAGCCACTTTACATTGAAAGTCTATGTGGCCGCGCATCTTGGAGCAGCGGGGCGTGACGCGGCGCGTCTTCAGCATTTCAAGCAGCGCAGCAGCGCCCGGCAGTCCCTTTCCACACACGCACGCGCGCGTCCGCAGCAGCCGAGCCAGCGAGCAGCAGAAGCAAGAATATTCTTGCTTCTGCTGCTCGCCGCGTCGCAGCAACCAATCGGGAGAGACTCTGCTATGTGATGACGCAACGACGACAGGACTTTTTGTGGACTTTTTAAACTCACCCCGTCAAGCCTCCGTGACGAAAACAGCCTCCGGTAGGAAACCTGGCATTTTTAAAGTTGCTGCTGTCCACTCGAGCGTACAATCACCCCAAACATAAAAAAAAAACGTTTTAATCTCAACAAAGACTTTTGGAGCTGCAGTTCGGCTCGTAGAAAACCCACTCAAGTAGTAACGAGGCTCACGTGAAGCTGATTTTATCTGCTCGGTGCACAGAAAAACAACACATATCTGACCGGGAAGGGAGCCAGACGCTCCTCCCACTGCGCGTCTGTAGACGCGTTTGGTGGAAACAGACATCTGTTGACAAGCAGCGAACACGGTGCGTTGGGAGTGTTTTGATGCGTTTAGTGGGGATGTAGCATTAGGTTTGTAGGCTGATACCAGTTTCCAATGATGCAGCTCTGATCTGCTCTTACTGATTTTGACGCTTTACTTTCTCTTACAACTTTATTTTGAAAAAATATTTGTCTCTAATTTCTGGTTTAATTAGAACAAATTGACAGTTTTTTTTAGTGAAATGTTTACAGGAATTTAAAAAATACAACTAAAGCTGTACTTATGCATGCTCAATTTTCATTTTCCATCCTTTATTTATACAGGTTAATCTCAGTGAGTCACAATTACACATTTACAAGAAATACCTATTTAAAAAAAAAACACAGGTGAGGTACACACAACAATAAAACAATCATATAAAAGCATATAAAATGAAAAGTAAATAAAAGAAGTGATGTAAAACCATTTAATAAAACATGCTACCTTACAAAATTGTGTAAAATACTAAAAACAGGAACATGTCTGCATTGAATTTTGTATTGAACTTAATTGTTTAAAATCCCATAGAGAGGTCAAAGTTGACAGCTTCAGATCTTTTTGGAAGGTATTCTAGGTTACAGGAGCAGAGTAAGAGAAGGCCCTTTTGCCAAATTCAATCCGAACTGAGGGGACGCTGCAGGTAATGGTGTCTTGAGAATGCATGCTGTAGTTGCACTGATGACGTGACATGTAGGAGGAGATGTATGAAGGTAGCAGACCAACATAATAATCAATAATCCAGGTAGTTAAATCTGACAAGATCGAGTCAGTTCCTCTAGACAGATTCTTCTTTGTTGAAATGTTTTATCTTTTATCTTTTTTTAAAATAAATGACGAAACGTTTCAACAACACGTTTCGTTATTTATCCAAAATACCTCTTTAGCCGGAAGAAGTCTTTTGGGAAAAAAAGAAAAAAAAGATGAAACGTTTCAACGATTAAGAATCCGTCCAGAGGACCTGACTCAACCTTGTTAGACAACTAAAGCTGTTTTTGTCAAAATCAGCACTGTTACACTGTTTTTATTTCTGTAATTAAATCTACAAATAATATCCTCAAGATTATTACCCACATTCAGAGGTAAAGGATGATTATGTTTTGCCCATGTGCATGTGTGTACGGTACTTGGATTTGTTAACTTTTCAGGACCTTTCCTGGTATAAGCACCTACCTAGCCAGGACCAGTAGCTCTGTTGGGGACCAAAGACTGGTCCTAATAAGGAGGTGTAAAGCCATTTTTGGGTTAGGAGTCAGATTTAGAACTTATGCCCCTTTTCCACTTGCCGGTTCGAGTCGGTTATTGCGCAATATATGCGTGCCAGAAGCGAGCTGGACGCATTTTCCACCTCACATATGAGCCGCGCCGCACCGTGATTCCGGACTGATTTCAGAGCAGGGTTCAGGCGAGCTGTAAGCGCGCCGTCCTTCACGTCATAAACATAGGGGCGTAGCCAGAATTTTATGAGGGGCGGTTTGTTTAATAAAAATGTGGACCTTGAATATAAACACTTCTCAGTAGCTCACTGGAAACGCGTAGGGTTTTTGTGCTGCTCCTAACCTTATCCAGACCAAGTGGGTTCGATTCCCACTTGGTATAACTTATTTTTTTGTTTGTTTTTATTTTAGATTATTTATTCATTCCAGATTAAGAGAACACAAGAAAACTATTTACAAAACAACAAGAAATAAAACAATACATGACATGAAAAGAAGCAGAAGAAGAAAATAATTTCATTATACTGTATCTGCCCTTTCTCAAAGAAATGTTTTTCAGTGGTGGGCCTCCGAACGCTAGGAAGCGCTAATGCGCTAATCCGCTTACAGCGAACCTAACGTTTTTGTCAGCGTAACAGCGTTTTGACTAACTTTTATAATTCATAAGCGGATTTGCGCTATTTTCATTTAAAATGCAGTACCGATAATAACTAATTATCTATCAGTAAAAACGAAAAACTTATTTACAGGCCCGGACGACTGCTAACAGACCATATCCTGTCTGCGCCGGATGTGGTCCGTGACAAAAAAGTGTCCCCTCAGTCTCTTTGCTAGAGCGAGCGCTCTCAGTTAGCAGCCAGTGTGTTACTCTGCAGCCTTATTGCTTGTTTTCGAAGAGTCAGATGAAGAGTTTTTAACATGGAGGGTGAACTTATAATAATCTCGTTTTCAACACATGTACTACATGCGGTGCAAACGACAATAAATTCTCTCTGACTCTGACTCTGACTCTGACTCTGAACTTATGGATGTTTCTCAGCGGCCTACGCGACGCGTCTGGATTTTAAAAAGTGTTTCGCCATATGTCCTCTTCAAAATGGCGGCTGCGACGGCCACAGAAGATAAGGACTTTCCATGAAAACACGGTAAAAACAATTATTTCTTTGCTGAGAAAAAATATATTTCTTAGCTGACTTTATAGCACAAGGTTTTTCTGAGCTTAGCCGGTTCAAATGGTCAAATCTGGTGGATTAAAAAAAGTATTTCGCCATTTGCCGGCCGCCATTTTGAAGAGGGCATGGGGCGAAATATTTTTTTAATCCAGCAGATTTGACCGTTTGAACCGGTTAAGCTCAGAAAAACCTTGTGCTATAAAGTCAGTGACTTTATAGCACAAGGTTTTTCTGAGCGGGATGTTTCAGATGCTTTATTAATTCCAAAGAAAAATTAAATGTTGTAACTCATCATACTGGTTTCATTAAAGCTGGGGTATGTAAGATTGTAATGTAGTCTGTAACTTTTCAAACAATATATATTTTAACATATTTCTTCACTCTGTCACTAGATTGATGTTAGAGAGGTAATCTCTGAAAAAACTAAAAAAAAATATTGTCCCCTTGCTTCTCCAGGTGGTAAATAAGCATTTCTAAAAAGAAAAAGTGACCCGCCATTTTCCAGCCAATAAAAACAAAGTTTGTAACCAGCCAATAAAAACCGAGCTTGAATTTGAATCAGCCAATAAAAACAGAGCTTGAATTCAAATTTCAACAGACCACAAGGGGGCAGAGCCATATATGGCTCTGAGGGGGAGGGATCAGAATGCTTTGCTTGTTGAAATTTTTTCTAAGTGCTGCTGTTCTACAGAAACTGCAGACTGAACCTTTAAAGAGTTGTTAGATGCTGATGGCTGTGGGCAGGAAGGACAGGGTTTCCGCAGGGTCTTAAAAAGTAATTTAAAAATCTCGATTTTAGGCCTTAAAAAGTCTTAAATTTGTTGAATTATTGTGTTGAAGTCTTATTTTTTTTAAAGAGGTCTTAATTTCGTGCGCGTCGTAATCTTGCCTCAAGCGCTCAAAAAAAAAAAAGCTTCTTACGTGACAAACATGTGACGTATTGCAGCCAATCAGTTTTCGTGAGAGTCCAAGGCGACGACATCAATAACAACAGCAGAAGAAGACTGCGTGCTGTTGCTAACATGGGGAAATGTGAATTTAACAACACTTGGCTTGAGAGGGACGAGTTTAAGGTTTGGTTAAAGCCGTTGCCAAACAGCGACTTTGAGGCCTACTGCTGCTTATGTAAAAGAAACGTTAAACTCGGAACGTTAGTATGTTAGCATGTTAGCACGTTAGCGCTGTGAAAGGCTTGAGACAGACGACCGCTATTAGCCAGTTCTGCTGCTCCAGCTCCAGCACTAGCACTGGTTCATCTACTCTGCCTCGGAGAGACAACAGCTCAGCAGCTCCTGTTAGCGAACTTCGTGTTGTCTTCGGGTCAGAGGCTACATTACGAGCGGAGGTTCTCTGGATTCTCCACGTGATAACTAAACATCACTCATACAGCGCAAGTGAAGACATTGGAGACTTGTTTCAAACTATGTTTCCAGACTCGGACATCGCCAAATCATTTGTGTGGAAAAGATAAAACTGCATACATTACCCGCTTTGGACTAGCAGACTTTATAAAAAGAGAACTAATTTCCAAAGTGACTGGACCGTTTGTGCTCATGTTCGATGAAAGCCTGAATCAAACCACCAAAACCAAGCAGCTGGACCTACACCTTCGTTTTTGGGAGGAGGGACAGGTACAGTCCAGATACCTGGGATCCCAGTTCATGGGGCATTCAACAGCTAATAACTTAATGAAGCATGTAAAAGTAAGTAAACGTTTTATTTTAACAAACATGTTTATATGACAGCTTTAGTTTTCAGATGCAAATTTGATCAACCTGTTTAGGCTATATATTTCTGTAAATGTGTTTTATAAGTATATTACCCGGTAGTACTAACTTATAAATGTGTGTGTTGACATAAGTTGTTGTTTGAGGACTCAGTATTGATTTTGTTTGAATTTTTTATAATTCATGGTAATTTCATTTTCTTTTGTTAGTCTACTCAGACGCTTCATTAAGAGAGAGGTCCTCCAAGATATCTCCACACTGCAGCTCATCAAACTGGATGTAGCTGAAAAGAAGAACTGGCTCCAACCAAAGACATTGACATCAGGTTGGGTGCAGAATCCGTCATAAAGGTTAGTGTGATAATTTAGAAATACATGCCTATGGAGGAGATTCTTGCTAAGGGAGAGGAGCTCAGATTTATGTAGTCCACATACAAGCATCTTCAACCTCATGGCTAGATGTTTTTGTTCTCCATTATCAACAACACTGCATGTAAAATGTGTTTGTTTCGTTTTTTGAATAAAGTTACTTTTCAAGTATTTTAGTAATTATGCATTTCTTCTGTACATTTCTGTCGTGTACAAATGTTGTGAATAGGTCCTAAATTTGATTCATACTGGTCTTAAAAAAGTCTTAAAGTCTTAAATTTGAGTTGTTGAAACCTGCAGAAACCTTGGAAGGATCTCTTGTAGCGGTCTGTCTTACAGCAGATCTGAAGAAGCCTCTGACTGAAGACACTGTTGTTGTCTTACAGTCTGATGAAGAGGATGCTGAGAGCTGTCTATAATATTCTTCATTTCATGAAAAATCCTTCTTTGTACAATCATTTCCTGCCAAGATGGCCATGCTCAGCTGAGCCGCAGCTTCACAGGCTTCCCGTGAACTCAATCTTTTTTTGTTCCTGTTGTTTTTCTTTTAACTTTTTTTGTGCCTACAATGTACATCCACAGTACGGGTATCACCACAACACACTTGTGGAGTTTTTTGTGTCATTGCCTTGTCATCCTGCCATCGTGGTTAAGTCCTTCCAGTCTCGGGCTCCGGCTTGTCCTGGTGGCTGTCTCCATGATCCTCCATCTGTCTGCACAGACCAAACTCTATGGACCCATTTGGTTCCGCATGGAAACCTGTATGTTCTCTGTCTGCCGGACCCAGTTCTGGAGGGCTCTCTGGGAGGCAGCTGCTGTAGTCACTATTACCATAGGGCTGCTGACTATTCAGTGATAATAATAAGCAATGTTTACATACCCCCCGATGCTAATGCTAAAGACGCCCAGGAAGAAATTCATGACTTACTCACCTCGCTGCAGTGTAAATATCCTGAGGGGTTTTTCATTGTTTCCGGGGACTTCAATCACGTGGATTTACGTGTCATCCTTCCAACCTTCAATCAGCACGTTTTCACAGAAACACGAGGAAATAAGACATTAGACCAGGTCTACACGAATGTGAAGGGGGCGTACACGGCGAAGCCACGCCCACCGCTCGGGGCTTCCGACCATCGCTCCCTGCTATTGGTCCCTAGACAGCTCCCCCCACTCAGACGTCACAAGCCGGAACAAAGAGTGATCACATCGTGGCGCCAAGATAGTTCCCCCATGCTAAGAGACTGCTTTGAAAACACAAACTGGTCTGTCTTCAAAGAGGCAGCTACGAATGGAAATTCAGTTGACCTGGAACTTTATGCTTCCTCTGTCCTGGGTTACATCAGTACATGTGCTGAAAATGTATCCATAAGAAAGTGTGTTAAATTTTACCCCAATCAAAAACCCTGGCTAAATAAGGATGTCCGCACCCTGCTGGCAGCCAGGGACACTGCATTCAAGTCTAAAGACACTGAGGAGTTGAGAAAGTGCAGGAGAGAACTGGATGATGGCATAAAGAAGGCCAAAGCCGCGTATGCACAGAGGATCGAGGGACAGTTCACCTCACATGATCCACGGAGCATGTGGCAGGGCATCAAATGCTTAACAGACTACAAGGGCAAAAGCAAACAATGCCCCAGGGACCCATCCCTGCCTGATGCCCTCAATAAGTTTTATGCACGTTTTGATGATCCAAACAGACCAACTAGCACCAGACTCACCTCATCACCAGACGAGGAGCACCTCAAAGTGACCGCAGCAGAAGTGAGAGGCAGTCTCAGAAGGATCAACCCTCATAAAGCTACGGGTCCAGACAACATCCCAGGGAAAGTTCTGAAGGAATGTGCGGACCAGCTCTGTGAGGTGCTGGCTGACATCTTCACCACCTCACTTGCACTGGAGTCAGTTCCCACCTGCCTGAAGACTGCCACCATCATCCCAGTCCCAAAAAGCTCCACAGTGACTGGTCTGAATGACTATAGACCGGTGGCCCTCACCCCGATAGTCGCTAAATGTTTTGAGAAACTGGTCATGTCCCACATCAAGACAGCCGTCAACATCAACGAGGACCCTCATCAATATGCATACCGTGAGAACCGATCAACAGAGGACGCCATCTCCTCCGTGGTCCACACTGCTCTCACCCACCTGGATCAGAAGGACTCATACGTGCGTCTGCTCTTTGTGGACTTCACATCTGCCTTCAACACCATGATCCCCCAAACTCTGATAGACAAACTATCCACACTTGGACTAAGCCCCTCTATTTGTAACTGGGTCTTAGACTTCTTAACAAACAGACCACAGTCCGTGAAGATCCACAACTTCTCCTCCTCCACCATCACCCTCAGCACTGGCTCTCCTCAGGGATGTGTGCTGAGCCCTCTTCTGTTTACTCTGCTCACATATGATTGTACAGCCACACATCCAGGCTGTCATATTGTTAAGTTTGCAGATGATACAGCTGTGGTGGGATGCATCACAGATAATATGCTGGTGAAGATTCTCAGTCGTCCAGGACATGATGAAATCAAAAAAGGCGTTCAATACAGGATCAACTGGACTTTATTTGTTGCAGAAAACGTTTCGACTTCTGTCCAGAAGTCTTTTTCAATTCTGAATGGAAGCTGTGAGAACGAGAAGTTTTATACAGGCTTACAAGTCACGCACCAACATATGAAATTGGAAACTGAGATAACACCACAAATTAACTAAAATGCCCATTCTATTTAAATTGACAAAACGACACATCCCAGCTTAAACAAAAGGGGGTTTGTAACACATACATGTAAATTGAAAGATCACACCTAACAGTAGGAGGTTCCCTTGAAGTCTCTGTTAGAAGACACAAAACTGTATGTAAATTGACAAACAACACCTCCCAAACAACAAAAGAGGCTGCTCAGAGAATGAATGAGATATCTTGATGAATCCAGCTACAGACAGGAGGTGGAACATCTGGAGAGTTGGTGCAAAGAGAATAACCTTCACATGAATGTGAAGAAGACGAAGGAGATGATTGTGGACTTCAGAAGGAACAAACACACCCACACCCCACTGTATATAGGTGGATCTGCGGTGGAGGTGGTCTCCAGCTACAAATACCTGGGTGTACACTTGAATGATAACCTCAGCTGGAGCAATAACACCACCAGCCTGATCAAGAAAGGTCATCAGAGACTCTACTTCCTCAGACGGCTGAGACGAGCCGGTCTGAGAAGCTCAGTCCTCACCTCGTTCTACAGGTGTGCAGTGGAGAGCGTCCTGTGCTCCAGCATCAACGTGTGGCATGGAGGCTGCACAGTTGCAGAGAGGAAAGCTCTACAGAGAGTGGTGAAGGCTGCACAGAAGTCTGTGGGAGTCAGTCTCCCCACCATCACAGACATTTACACCTCCAGATGCAGAAAAAGAGCCACCTGCATCATGAAAGACCTCACTCACCCAGCACACTCACTCTTTGCACCACTCCCCTCGGGACGGAGGTTGAGGAGCATCAAATGTAGAACCACTAGACTGAGGAACAGCTTCTACCCTGAGGCTGTCAGACTCATGAATAAATAAATAATAAGAATAAACACTGCAAAATGTCACATCATGCTGATGCTGATCTGTTTCTTGTTGCTGCGTTCATCTGTGACCATCTGCTCATGTTCGTGCTGCTGTTTATAATGATGTTTTTCTACTACATTAGGGCTTAGTGTATTACTAGCTGATGTCTCTCTTAGTTAATCCTAGATGTTATTATTGTTTTTCTCTTGCATTTGTTGTTGGATGTAACTGGGACCCTGTGTACATAATCTCGTTTTCAACACATGAGCTATGTTTCCATCCAATTTAAATTCGATTTTTGAGCGAATTTTAGAAAATTTCGCTAAAATGTAAATTAAAATTATGAGGATCAGAAGTGTTTCCATTAAACTGGCTTGAAGCGCATCTGCAATGCCACGCAAAGCGTCTCTACGTCAGACGTCAGCGTCATTACGTCACACGTCAGCGCCATACGTCAGACGTCAGCGTTACGCACTTCCACAGTAAACAGGAAGTAGCGTTTGAAAACAGACATCTCGGCAAAATGGAGAGAATATTTCAGGTATGTGTTGCTATCGGGCAAGTTGTATTTATTCTGTCATGCCAACTAGTTTTAGCGATGTTACATGTTGTCCGGAGCGGAAACAGCTGATCAGTCACGTGACGTGAATGTTCGCTGCGGCAGAACTGAGTCGGCTAATCTGTTTCCATCTGTCGTTTAGCCGACTCAGCTCTGAATCGACTCCCCAAAAACTACCTCAAGCGAGCGTATAAACTTTAGAGCGACTTAGAGGAAGTTAACTCGAATTATGCCGTTTCCATTTAGCTTTTCTGATGCGATGCTTCATAATGCGCACCTAGAAACCTTGATGGAAACACGCCTATGTACTACATGCGGTGCAAATGACAATAAATTCTCTCTGACTCTGACTCTGACTCCGAAAGGACCTGATAGCACAGCTAACAAGACCACGCCGCTAACATTATCATGCTGCTAACTGGACCATGTTGCTAAGATAACCTCACTGTCATCAGAACCATTCTGCTGCTGTAGATTTATTTCTTTTTCACTTTTGGCGCCTTGTTTCTCTATTTTTGTTGCATGCTTTAAATAAATCCTTGTTTATGTTAGTTTAGTTTATATTAGTGCTGCTCACATTAAAGCGTCTGTGACATGATTTTGTTACAATGCATAAAATTGCCCACCATAAATACAGTACTGTATCTTGTATCATTCAGCTATGTTTGATTTTGCAAACAAAATGATAAATTAATTAAATTTTTATTCAAAAGTGATTTTAAACTTTGCGCCGTGTTTATTCACGGGAAATCCGATTACACGCGAATGCAACATCTGTGACATAGTATTGGGCAGAGGCAGTCTGCGTCTGTCTGCAGATCGCCTTTTTTTTTACTTGAAAAATGCTGTTACGTTGTGTCGCATTTGGGTGTTCTAATATCATCAGTGAACAAGTGAGCCTTTTCACATTCCCAAAAGATGAAATACTTCGTCAAGAATGGAATAAATAAAGCTGCCCCCCTCGGAGCTCCCTCGCTTCCTGAAAAGGTAAAACTCAAATAAATATGGCTGCAGACCTAAATTAGAACCTGCTGTTTCTTGTTCATCTAACTTTCTGCTTCCCAAACTGAAGAAAAATAGCTCAAATCTTCACTTAGATTGCTAAATTCGTCAGGCTTTAAATTGTTCGCCATTAATATGTAAAAGCATACTAGAGCCCTCTGCCCAAGACTACGTCACAGATATTGCATTCGCGTGTTATCAGATTTCCCATGAATAAACAAGGCGCAATGTTAAAAATCACTTTTAAATCAAAATTAAATTCATTTATCATTTTGTTAGCAAAAACAAACATAGTTGAATGATACAAGAAGATACGTATTTATGTTGGGCAATTTTATGCATTGTTACAAAATCATGTCACAGACGCTTTAAGCATGTAAATTATAGCCAAACAGAACCTATAAGAATCCCGCTGCTGTTGTTCGGTGCATTGTTTTGCACTATTAGTAACTAGTGTATATCTCAGATCTTTTAGTGTACCATTGGTCGTTCGTTTAGTGTATATCTAGTTTATATCTTAGATACTTATTTACTGTTTCTTTTTACACTTTATATTTTTGCTATTGGATGTACAGTAACTGGGACCCTGTGTACACAATTTCATTCCACTACGTGTACCACATGCAATGTGAATGACAATAAAGATCCTTGGATCCTTGAATCGCCAAAGGTTCTAGAGGAGTCCCCAGAACTGAGCCAGCCTTCTTTATGAGCTTGTTGATCTTTTTAAAGTCACTTGCTCTGGTGCTGCTACCCCAGCAGATGATGGCAGAAGAGATAGTGCTCTCTACAACAAACTTGTAGAAGACATGCAGCATCTTGCTGCAAACGCTGAAAGACTTAAACTTCCTGAAGACATAGTCTGCTCTGGCCCATATTGTCCCTTCAGTTATTAGACTGAAGTTTGATATGGTAGTAGCTAAGAGTCATTCCTAAATGTCTGCTAACTGCGAGATCTTTCAATACTGCACGAGATAATGTGTCATGTCATTTACATATGGTTTGACCAGACTGGTTATTATGCAGTACCCTACCGCTCATCATAAGATGATCTTAATTTAAAACTGGCATTAAAGATGACGGGGGGATAGTTCAATCCTCTAAGGAATGCTATGCCTGCAATTGGACAGAAATTTTAGTCCAAAATTAACTTAACTAAAAAAGAATGAACAGTATATCAAATGTTTGAGTGCCGGAGCAGCTGGTCCTGCTGAGAACTGTCAGATTCTGGTTCCCAGTTGACTGACTGGTGCATCCATGGTAGAGAATTTATAGTCGGGCAACGAGACTCCTTGACCCCACAGCTCCAGTGCATGATGGGAAATGCCATGCCTAGACCTTTAACAGGCTTTACCAAGAGTTATTGACTCAGTGAGATTTAGAGCTGATTTTTTAAAACTGAGAACAAGCTCTTAAAGCTTTTGTCTAATAATGAACTATGGAACCTTTTAAACAATCGTTAACAAAGCCTTTCTGGCTGGTGAGGAAGTGGGTAGCTCCTGCAGTCTAACTGTGTAAATATTTAATCATTTTGGGTGACGTCACAACCAGAAAGTTAGGGATTCAGTCCTTAGCCCTGCCATGCGTCGGTATGTCGATCTGAAGCACATCTGGATGTTTGTATGAATTTATACACATCAGTTTATGGAGCCCAGGGTTAAATGTGCTACACAAAAGCAGATGGTTCAATTTAAATTCATCTGGATTTTTATTTTATTTTGTTTTGTTTCAACTCAACTTGATGCAATTTTTTTCCCCCATTGGCTTTGAGTGACAGCAGTGTCCAGCTGATGGACAGATAAATGATGATTTGATGCTGACTTGATGTGGATTCATGTTCATTGAGTCCGATGCCTCAGCAGAGATAACACATTGCTCATGGTGTATTTTAATCTGCTGGCCATTTTTTTCACAGAATGGCAGATTAGCTTGTGTGGCATTAATATTTTAGCATTGTTCAGTAATATATAAAACATATTTACAGAAATAGCACATTCATTTCAGCAGTAGTTTGAAAGGTACCGTAGTCTTGACTACATCTGAATCTGGCTTTCAAGGTGCAAACATAAAATTAAAAAAAATCTGTTTTATTAAAGAGATTTTGCACAAAGTTCACCATATAAGTGGTGCTTTGGCCACACCACTAACTGTTACCTTTTAAGTTTCTGTTGTATCTTGTTTGTAAATATATCCTGACCGTGTGTCTGAGGCTATTTCCAGGTCACATGGAGCATTTTGACCCCAGCTCACATTTCGAGTGACCGGATGATGGGGTTTAGTTTCCCTGCTCACATTTTAATTTAGCTGCTGGAACCTGTTTTCTAAAGAGATGGATGGACAGACATGCAGTTTCAGCTGAACATGAGAACGTGAAACGTCTTTATTTTTAATGGAGTTTTTTTTTTTTTCCACCAGCAGCTTGAAAGCGATCAGTTGTTACTTTGGTTTGTTGTGCGGATTCACATGGAGGCACACTCAGTGGCTCAGGTTTACTAACTAAAATAACTTTCTCAAAAAGTAGCCATTCTGTTCATTCACTTGTGTGTGAAGTACAGTACCGGTAATGTATTTTATGAACAAACTGAAACACACAAGTATACCTGGGATGCAATAATCTTTTTAATGCATACTGTACTCCACTCCTTCAACCCTTGCTTATGTAATAAAATCGTATAGGAATAGTTTGGAAAAAAGGTGTTTAGAGGATGTAAAATAAAGCATATTTGAAAGTATTATGAAACTTTTCAAGAGGTAATTAAAACAATATGCCTCCCAATGAAAACCTTTGTTAATGCAAAAACAGTTTTTTAGCAACAGACCTTTCTGACGGCCCAAGCATTTACTGCCTTTATGCCTCTTTTCTTTTTTACTGATGTACTACATATAATATACATACTCACCTCACAGACTCATGTTCGTGCTGCTGTTGTTCAGCGTATTGTTTTTGTACTATTTGGGCTTAGTGTATTCTTAGCTTTAGCGTATTTCTTAGTTCATATCTTAAATATTATTACTGTTTTTCTTTACAGTTTATACTTTTGTTGGATGTAACTGGGACTCTGTGTACACAGTTTCGTTCCACCACATGTATGTGGTGTGAATGACCATAAAGAAACCTTGACTTGACTTGACTACTGTATACACATTGAAAAAACACAATGCATAAAATGCACAAAAGCAAATAAAAGCATTATTGTTAATTTTAAGGATTTATTTTCTATATGGATATAGAATTTCAAGTTTTTTTTTAAAGGCCAAATTTGTTACATTTTTCCTCAAGCTCCCATTAAAGCTGGGGTATGTAAGATTGTAATGTAGTCTGTAACTTTTCAAACAATATATATTTTAACATATTTCTTCACTCTGTCACTAGATTGATGTTAGAGAGGTAATCTCTGAAAAAACAAAAAATATTGTCCCCTTGCTTCTCCAGGTGGTAAATAAGCATTTCTAAAAAGAAAAAGTGACCCGCCATTTTCCAGCCAATAAAAACAAAGTTTGTAACCAGCCAATAAAAACCGAGCTTGAATTTGAATCAGCCAATAAAAACAGAGCTTGAATTCAAATTTCAACAGACCACAAGGGGGCAGAGCCATATATGGCTCTGAGGGGGAGGGATCAGAATGCTTTGCCTGTTGAAATTTTTTCTAAGTGCTGCTGTTCTACAGAAACTGCAGACTGAACCTTTAATAAAAAAGTTGATTTTCGCATCAATTCAATTGCCATGTACCGTAAATCTGCCCATTATGTCAAAAATAGAGCAAGAAAAAAAAAACTTTTTGTTTCTAGTTGAAACATTTTACAACCAGTTTTCTAAAAAAAAAAATAAAAAAAAGTATTTGTTTCCTATCTAAAGGCGATGAACCTTAAACTGGATTAAATGAGTGAAAATCATCAATAACAACAAAAAGACTTGCAAATCTTTGAAATGACTAATGTTGTCATGTTCTACCTGTTGGGTGGTCTCAGCTGTGGAGATGATGTGAGGGAAAGAACACTCAGCACATAACATGCTCAACATGATGAAATGTGTTCATTCAGTACATTTTTTACGGTCCTGACGCAGAACGACCACACCCTGAACTCCCTGCCAACTGCCCTCTTAACTGTCGGGCCCCGTCTCCTGCTCAGACAGCTCCAGCGATTTGATGCTCAAAAACGTAGGAAAAGAAGGCAGGTTGAAGTTTAGAGTTCAGGAGTCCAGATGTTGTAGCTTCAAAAACATCAACAAAGAAGTGAAATCAGGAGCAGAGGTTAAACGGGAGAGGCGACTTAGTCTGGACTGAACAGGACACCCCCTCCTACTTTTCATTCATTCATTCAACCTTTATTTAGTCAGGTAAATCTCATTGAGCCTCGTGGACTCATTTACAAAAGTGACCTGCTAAAACTAAAGAATGATGAACAGCAATGTTAGAATTTCCTAAAACAATACACAATAGAAAAACAAAAGAAATATGCTGGTGAAGATTCTCAGTCGTCCAGGACATGAGGACATGTATTGAACGCCTTTTTGATTTTAACAAAAGAAATACTTAAAAAAAAATTTTTTTAAACAAAGTATCAAAAACTAGCAAAACATTAAAATACTTCCTCCTTCGCCAATCATTACATCAGCTGGGATTGTTTTATTTTTGGGGGTAAGCTCTTGGTGGAAGAAATGTGAACAGATGTGAGTGTTTTGGTCAAAGATGAGGAAGAGGAGAGGGTGGGTGGGGTTTGTACAGCCGGCGATAGAATTCAAGGCTGGAAGTATTTCATTGCCCAAAAAGGAGATGTGCTCCTGAATGGAAACAGTTTCTGGGTTCAATAGGACTTTTTTTTTTTAGAACCCCAAATCAACATTACTCATTCTTCTTAGAAATAAGAAGATAAAACCAGAGTGTTATTGCCTTTCACCATAAAAAGTGGTCGACAATATTATTGCTTGTAAGCTGATGTGTAGCTTATGTTTGTTTGTTAGCAAAACATCTCATAAACCTCTGGACAGATTTGAAAGAAGCTCTCTAAGTAATCATTAGATGTACTCCATAATGGGTAATTTTTGGAGCCCAGTTCAAGATGGTCTCCCCATTAAACGGATCTTAGCAAATACAAAAATGGCCATGACTCAGTTAATTTTACAACCTAAGTTTCAGTTTGGTAGTATAATCTAAACACTCTTAAGATCTTTGTTTAAAGAGTTAATATTCAAGGTAGCTGGAGAATTTTTTTTTTCAGTTCAATTCAATTCAACTTTACTGTCCATAACATTCCATAAAAAAACAACACAAGTTACGAATGTTATAAAACGTATGAAAAGCTTTTCTACCCCAATAAGTCAAGTCAAGGTTTATTTATAAAGTAGCACATTTAAAAACAATCACAGCTGACCAAAGTGCTTCATTATACCATACAATAAAAAAACATTCTCAAATACACAATACATTAAAAATGTGAAAACATCCCAGCAGACAGTGGTTTGTCCAGTGAGGCTGTGTTTATAGGACCCTGTTAAGTACACTCACAGCAGTGGGAACAAATGACTTTTTGTACCCATTTTTCTTTACCAGAGGAACCACCAGTCTTCTGCCAGATGGTACCAACCTGAATAATGGTTGTAGTGGATGAGTTGGGACAATGTAAACCTGTATTACCTTTTTTCCCAGAACCAGACTGAACAGGTGTGTAAGTTGCTTTTGTTGATGACCAGTGACTTTACTACCGTATTTTCCGCCTGATAAGTTTCACCTCTCTATAAGTCGCTTTGTCCAATTATTGGCAATAAATTGGAAAAATCCATAAACGTGTCGCACCTCTATTTAAGTCGCATCTATTATGCGTCACCGCGACGCGTCAGCGCGTCATTTGCCCTGCTGAAAATGGCTACAGGAGCAAGCGCGCACGGAAGGACTTTACAAGATTAACACGGTAACAACAATTATTTGTTTGCTGAAAATTATAGCAAAGATGTGTCTTAGCTGAACTTTTCCTTACTAAATGAACGCAATTGTCAAATCAGCTGGATTAAAAAAAGTAGTTTCGCCACGTGCACGCGCGCGGGTGGGACGGCTTTATTTCTTTAAAATTTAGCAAGATAAACACTTAAAAATATATATTTCTTAGCTGACACTATAGCACACGGGTTCCTGAGCTTAACCGTTCCTTAATAAATTCATGAAATGGTCAAATCTGCTGGATTTAAATTGTTTCGCTTTGACTTCTTCCAAACCGTCGTGTGCGCTGCGAAAATAAATTATAAATAAATCGAATTTTATCTCAAACAATTCCAACAGCTAACAGTTTGTAAATGACCACAAAGTAATTACTTTCTGTAAGTTTAAAGAAAATCTGCTGTTTGGTTTATGAGCTATTTGCTAAAAAGTACCCGGAAAAACAACTAAGCTAACCGCGACACACTTACGGTTATAAAACATCGAATTTTATCTCAAACATCTCATAAAGCTAGTCAGTTGTAAATGTCCATATATTGATTACTTTCCGTAAGTTTGATAAAAATCTGTCCTGTGGTTCTTGACTTATTTTGCTAACAAACACTGAGCTAACAGTATTTCATACCTCCAGAGCAGGAGGCCGGGCAGCGACAGAGTCAGTCCGACCAGAGGAGGCTGCCTTCGGACACATGAGGTGGGAATGGTCGGTGTCCCCTAGCGGACAAAAGTGGTACTGCACCGTTTTTTTGCCAAAATGAAAAACGGTCTTATCTGAGCCAAAAATTGGTCTAAAAATATGGGGGAAAATCCATAAACGAGTCTTACCTCTCTATTAGTCGCAGGGCATGCAAATTAGGCAAAAAGGTGCAACTTATGGACCGGAAAATACGGTACCTTGTTTGACCACACGGTACAACTTGTCCCTGCTGTCTCTGGTTAGGAGGTTCCCATAACATGAGACAATATTAAGTGAAACAGCACTTTCAACCAGTGGCCTGTACACCAACTGTTTTAAAGCTCCTTATTTACATGTATGTGTTACCTCAGTTTGAAATTTACATACCCGGGATGTTGGTGCGTGACTCCTAAGACTGTTATAACTCCACACGCACACAGTCTGTTTCATTGAATTGATAAAGCTCCTCGGATGAGAAGCGAAACGTCTTCTGTAACAAATAAAGTCCAGTTGATCTTGTATTGAACGCCTCTTTTGATTTTATCATGTCCTGGACGACTGAGAATCTTCACCAGCATAAAGCTCCTTAGCTTATACAGAAGGTGGAGACGCTGTCTGACTTTTTTGTAACTATGGTCAGTGTTGGGCTCAAAGGTCAACTTGTTACCACTTATTGTTCTAAGGTATTTGAATTCAGTCACCTGCTCTACTTCCTGCCCTTTTATAACAGACGGTCTAAATTTTCAAGGAGTGACAGCCTAAAGATGGTTTTGAAGTTATTATATTTACAGTGAATAGTTTGTTTGGATTTAGGTTTTTCTTTGTGCACTGGCGTTCGGGGGCTCAGATCATAACAGAGCATGCATGTTGTAGAGGAAGAGGTGTTTCCCTGTGAACTGGTTTGTTTGTCGCAGCCTCCGGTCTGAATCTGTTTGTGATGGCCCTCATCCAGAGCTAATGTTCCGCCTCTCGTCTGTAATATAGCGCTCCACGATGGGTACAGAATGTGCTGCTTTCCTTAGCATGTAATGTTTACATTTGCTGTTATTTTTTCTCACTCCCTTTTCCCTTTTTTGTTTCCTGTTTTCTCGTCTTTTCTCAGATTTGATATCTACAGGAAAGTGCCAAAAGATCTCACCCAGCCAACATACACAGGAGCTTTCAGTGAGTAGGCCATCACGCAAAAACTGAGATTGTGCCGTTTTTTAATGTAGATTCTGAGTCTTTTTAAAATTATTATTAGGCTTTATGTACACCAATCAGCTACATCATTCAAACCACCAATGTGCTATTGTCAATACTCCACATCTCACTAAACATCAGTGCAGAAACACATGAGAGTATAACGTGATGTGTGACCCCAGGATGCCGGTAAAGAAACGGTTGGGTCTGTGGGGACTATTTACCGGTAGTCTGATTTTAAACCTGTTTAGGTTTTAAATAAGGACAGATCGTAACCTCCTTGCTGTACTCTTTGATCTGTTTCTAGTTTCTGTGATGATGTGGGTTTCATTTGTTGTCAGCATTATATAAGCTGGAGGGACACTTTTTACAGTTATGCGTCACCTTCAGGCAACCGATGACGCTCTTGAGATTGTCGCACATCATAAACGAGTCAAGTTGAGCTAGTTGGGTTACCTGAGTACAGAAAAAAATATAAACACATCTGAGTTGAACTCAGCCCTTGAAAATCTTAGATGCTTTGGAATTCTAGTCTA
>JBBPBX010057896.1:0-16797 GCA_038048925.1 Garcialebias charrua
ATGTTAGCTCTTGCACGTCCGAGCTCCGCAGCTTTCTGCTGCTCCACGCAGTCCAAACTGTTTACAGGAAGGACTGTTAGTATGTTAACTTCATACATTTGGAGCCAGAAAAAGAGTTTAATAACTTACTGAAAGCCGTTTCTCCGCGGTGTTCGTCCATCCAAACAATCTGCGCGCGTTAGCTGTTGTTAGCTCCGCGTTAGCTGCGCTCGTTAGCATGTTAACCCATCCAAAAGGGTGTCGGCGCTCGCTGTTTCTCCGCGTTAGCTCGGTGTCCCCCGACATCTTAGGCTGCCAAGCGGACATCGAGGCGAGCTACCGGACGCAGATGGCCTGTCGGCTTGGTGTCCCCGCCCGCGTTAGCTCCTCCATTACAGGTAGCTGCGTGTTAGCCCAGCCCATGAGCTGGTGTTGTCGTCCGGCGTGGTGGGAGCGATCGGCGGCTGCTGCTCCGGGCCTGAGACGTCCACAGAGTTCACAGAGCGTTTCCAGCTAATTTATCCGTATGAGGCAACCTCTGATCGGACACACGGTCCTCCAAAGCCAGCTGGCAGCTGCCGAGACTGGAACTACCGTAAAATGGCGGACACGGCGGCATTTCCGTAAACCAGGAAGCTGCGCAAATATGATTAAAAATTATAATTTTTATAATTATTATTATTTATAAAGCCTTTAAAACAACCACAGCTGCAACAAAGTGCTGTACACATGAAATTAAGAACATTTAAACACACACAAAAAAATAATAATAAAATAATTTTTTAAATTTCATATTTTTATTAAATATGATTACCTCGTATATTCGGAACCTCGTAAGTCGATGTGCTCGTAAATCGGGGACTACCTGTACACTAAGCATTAGTAGCATAAGCAGCCCAGTCCTCACCTCCTTCTACAGGTGTGCAGTGGAGAGCATCCTGTGCTCCAGCATCAATGTGTGGCATGGAGGCTGCACAGTTGCAGAGAGGAAAGCTCTACAGAGAGTGGTGAAGGCTGCACAGAAGTCTGTTGGAGTCAGTCTCCCCACCATCACAGACATTTACACCTCCAGATGCAGGAAAAGAGCCACCTGCATCATGAAAGACCTCACTCACCCAGCACACTCACTCTTTGCCCCACTCCCCTCAGGACGGAGGTTGAGGAGCATCAAATGTAGAACCACTAGACTGAGGAACAGCTTCTACCCTGAGGCTGTTAGACTCATGAATAAATAAATAATAAGAATAAACACTGCAAAATATCACATCATGCTGATGCTGATCTGTTTTCTTGTTGCTGTGTTCATCTGTGACCATCTGCTCATAAAGACTCATGTTCGTGCTGCTGTTTATAATGATGTTTTTCCACTACATTAGGGCTTAGTGTATTACTAGTTGATGTTTCTCTTAGTTAATTCTAGATGTTATTACTGTTTTTCTCTTGCATTTGTTGTTGGATGTAACTGGGACCCCGTGTACATAATCTCGTTTTCATCACATGTACCACATGCGGTGCAAATGACAATAAAGACTCTCTGACTCTCTGACTCTGATAAGAACAATACGCTGACCAGCAACATGAACAGTGCTCATTTTATTGTACAGAAACAAGTTAAACCTGTGAGGGAGATCAGCCAGTTTGTCATGTTTCAATGGTGACTGAAGCCTTGGCTTAGAGATGGAGGAGCAGAGCATGATCAGATCCCCTTCATGATACCACCACACCTCGGTGAAATAAAACATTGTGGACGGTCTTTGCAGGGTCTTGGTCTTCAGATGCATGTTGAGAATGCAGTGGGCTCCTTATAAGTGTTAAAGAGCAACAAGGGTCCACAATGTCACAGTTCAAGCTCAATAATCCGGGTAAAAAGCCAACAAAGTTAAGTCAACGGTTTCTTGTTTTGTTGAGACATTTTGTCCTTCATCCAAAGGACTTGATCAGTATGATGAGCCACAGCCAAAAACCATATTATCGCCACCAAACTGGTTGGCCCACTAAGTGAGTGTGCTGCTTATGGGACTGAGTTTGTTGTAGCCCCTCAGACTGATGAAGTCCTTTGGATGAAGGATGAAACATCTCATCAAACAAACAAAAAAGAAACTGTCCAGATATTGTTGGGTCCACAATGGTTTGCAGGGTGAACACCATTTACATGCTGATATTCAAGTTCAAGTAGGTTTTATTGTAAGTCACACCACATGTGTTACATGAGGTCAGCGCCGGCCCAAGGCATAAGCGAACTAAGCGGCCGCTTGGGGCCCCAGGGTCACTAGGGGGCCCCCAAAGGAGCTGCGTTTTGTGTTTTTTTTAATTTAATTTTTTTATTATAAGATTCTATTACACACAACTTCATCATAAAGTTCAGATTTTTATTTTCATAATGATATACTGTATATAACATTAGGTGGAACAAAATTATGTACACGGGGTCCCAGCTACATCCAACAACAGTTGTGTTGGTTTAGGTTTGGTGTTTTATCATCACGGTGGCAGCATATTTGACTTCTTGGTATAGTAGTGTGGCAGAAAATGTATGAAGTGAAGTCTATAAACACGGGGTGGGGGGGCTTGGTTGTTAAAACTTTGAAGTAGATTTGGTCAGGCTGACACAAACCTGGGTTCTGACGCCATCATGTCCACATGTAGTGGCAGCGTTGTGCTGACGTGGCAGGATCTTCTAGCCCCATAGCTGCAGTAAATCCTGACGAGAGGTCTGCTCAGGGCCAGGGTATAATTCTCATGAAGTGTGCATGTGTGGGTGTGTGTGTTGGGGAGGGGGCTGATGTATAGAGCAGGAAAATTAGCAGGAAACAGCTTAAATGGTGAGCACCAGTACCAAGTCAACACGAAAAAACAGTCTTTCCCAAACAATTTTTTATTTGTACTTGACAAAAAAACATTATAAAAACAACACCATTTCTAGAACTGTCTTCATCCACATGGAAAAATAAAATAAAATAAAAATACCTGAGATTCTTCTATAATCACCTTGCAAGGCAATAATGCTTGCGTGAAATTGTGTGGAACATGGGCATACAGTGTGTGCGCTGGGTGTAAGATGCAAACACAACAAGAAGTAAAGAATGCTCTTACAGGTGAGGCTATGACTTCATTTTGGAAAAAAAAGTTTTGGCTGTCCACACAGAAACATAAGGGTGTGTTTCAAGATGTATTTTTTTTTTCACTCACTCATTTTCTAAATTACATCTTTGGGACTCCAAAAACAGTTTCCATGAAAATGCGAGGCTGAAACCATTAAATTGCCTACCGGTAACGTTTAAAGTTAAGTTGGATCAACCAGGCTGACTCTGTGCCACAGAGATAGATCTGGATGTGCCACAGTCTTTATACTGTATTTGGAAGGGTCAGGTTGTTGTGCTTGTTCTTCTCTAGCTGCCCCCAAATACTCTCAATGTAGTTAATGACTGGACATTGTCAAAGCTGGCCAAAATGAACCTCTTTCATCCTTCTATCCATTATCATTTACCTGCTTCTTCCTTTTCAGGTCATGGGGCTCACTGGTACCCATGTCCAGCAGTCACTGGGTTAGAGGTCTCCAGTCAATCAAAAGGACACATAAAGACAAGCAACCATTCACTCACTCACTCACACCAAGGGACTATTTAGAGTTACCAATCAGTCTATATATATATATATTTTTTTTTGTCTGTGGGAGGAAACTGGAGTACCCGGAGAAAATCCACAGAGAGAATATGCAAACTCCACACAGAATGACACCCCCCACTCCCTGCCGGGATTCAATCCAGCGACCTTCTTCCTAAGAGGCAACAGCTCCACCAACTGTGCCACCATGCTGCCCCTCTTCCAACTAGAGCTTGGTAAAACTTGGCGTTGTCATCTTGGTCCCTGCTCAGAGCAGGTACTAACTAGGGATGCACCGATCCACATTTCTCACTTCCGATCCGATACCGATACTTAAGAACTGGGTCTCGACCGATACCGATACTTTTTCGATCCGATACTGTTCAGGTATGTGAATCTTTTTAAAGAAATTTTTGTACTGAGACTATTCATTTTAACATTGTGTGAGATAAACCCAATGAAGACACTCTTGAGCCTTATAACAGGAAACTCACAAACTCACAACTCACTCACAAACTCACAAACAGCACACAAGAGGCAAGTCTATACCACACACATGTCCTTCTCACTCATGGTTCAGCTGGAAAAACTAAAAAAATGCTAAGCATGATGGGAAAGACAACAAAATCCACTCCCCTTAACCACTAAGGGAGTGGATTTTGTTGTCTTTCCCATAATGCTTAGCAGTTTTTTAGTTTTCCAGCTTTAGGTGCATCTGGAAAACTAAAAAACCGCTAAGCATGATGGGAAAGACAACAAAATCCACTCCCTTAGTGGTTAAGGGGAGTGGATTTTGTCTATAGACTTGCCTCTTGTGTGCTGTTAAAGTTTTGTGTTTCTTGTTGTAAGGCTCAAGAGGTGTCTTCATTGGTTTTAACTCACACAATGTTAAGACGGCAGTCACAGAATATGATGGAACACATGTGCTCTTTGAAGCTGGATCGGAAATATCGGTAGGTTGGATCCGATATCCGATACTTAAGATATGCTGGTATCGGATACCGATACTGGATCGGATCTGCCCCATCCCTAGTACTAACATGTCCATAGATTATATAAAACAAGTAGAGTCATACAGGTCACATGACCTTGTGATGCATTGCAGCAATGGCGGCCATTATCAAAATGGACAAATGTCTGCTCTTGGCGTTTTGGTAGATATTAGCTAAATAGCCCTGAGTAAGGGCTGACTACCAGTGAAAAAATACTTATGAAATGTAGCCTATGTGATAATACTAATATGTATAAAAACTTTAAAAGACCAGAAAGCTGTGTGTGAACGTAACAATCAGATTTGAACTTATTTACCTCGATATGTACATGTATGTGAGCCGACCAGAGTTGAAGCAAAGCATTTGAAAATAGCCTATACAGCTGATGTAATTGCTGTTAATTATTGAATTTAGTATATTTGACTTTTTTTAGGTTTGCATTAGACAAACCAGACCTGTACAGAAGATGGTTAGCCAACAATAGTAGAGACAAGTTTCATCCTACAAAGTCTCATGGGTATGCAGTGAATATTTTCTAAGGGACGACTACATAAAAAGTAAATAATACTAGGTATAGGTTATTCCTATACTATTATACAACCCCTCTCACATGCAATGCCCAAGTTATGCACTACATCAGTTTTGTCGGCTGTGATCAGTTGTCCTGGACAGAAGTCATGTCTGCTACACTTTATCCACTTCTCTCTGACAAACTGAATATTCTTACCGATGACGTCTTTCCTAAAGTTACATTGCTGTTCAGTCTCAATAACTCAAGTTTTCTTTGTGTTGCGCAGATGGGAATGTTATTACATGTTGACTGATTTGTGCTGATGATTGGCTTTAATGAGATTTCAACATTTAAGTGAAGTCAGATCATTATTATTCCTTTTTCCAACCGCAGTTCTTTCTTGAAGACAGCCTACCTATCCAAGATGAACAGTTCATAACCAAAGTTTTGTAGTTTCAGTATTTTTACTTGTTGTTTTGTTGGCTTCATGCAGTCCAACACTTTAACCTTTCTGAAATAGAGCAGCATATTTTCCACAACAGCAAGAAATGTCTGATATGTTTATCTGAGGAATGAAAAATTACTCTCTGCATCAGACAGAGGTACAGAAATTGCTACCAGATGAAATAAATAAATCAATTAAATACATTTTCAATGGACAGTTCTGTTTGGGCCATGCATCACAGAGTTACCAATCCTGTATTTAATAAAGAACTTTACAGATAGTGTCATACAAGTGGTAATAACTTTAGTTTGAGTTGAGTCGTAGTGCAGTTGTATAAACAAAGTGAAACGTTCAGTGAGTTAATGTAAGCTAATCGTTTCTAAAGAAACATCATATTTCTTTTCCCTGTCGCCTTGAATTTGAACACTTGAAGCCTGCTTCTCTTCTGGTTACTATCCGTGTTAAAAAACAACAACTTGGAAACAAAAACAAGATGGATGAAAGATGAACTTTCATTGAGTAAATGCAGACGGATAGAAACAAGACGCATTGCTTTATACTTCCATGCTACACTACAACTCCACAAAGGGCAAATGCATGTCGAACAGGCAGATAAACAGATGCAGATGGCGATTGTGTTGTGTTTCCTTTGTGCTCTTTGGCAGGGGGGTCTTTAGTAGCAAGAGTGGAAAAAGATGTGAATCTTTGTCTAATGAAATTAGAACAAACAAACTCAGTTTTATGTTTATGACAACCTAATCAATCAGGCAACGGTTGAAACAGTTGAGTCAATGGTTAACAGATGCACTTTTTACATTACATGTTTCATTGACCATACAATGATGACTGTGTTGTTTTAGAGTAGAGGTCACAAAGGTGCAGGACTTCAAGTACTTGGAGTCCACTGTCCAGAAAATGTGGAATGTGGTAAAGTGAAAAGAGTCCAGGCAGGATGGAGTGGATGGAGAAAAGTTTCAGGAGTGATTTGTGACAAAAAGGTGTCAGCAAAGGTCAAAGAAAAACTTTACAAGACAGTGGTGAGACCAGCTGTGTTGTATGGTCTGGAGACAGAGACATGGACAAAAAGACATGAGAAAGAACTGGAAGTGGCAGAAATGAAGATGTTGAGGTTCTCCTTAGGAGTGACAAGGATGGATAAGATCAGGAATGAGATCATCAGAGGTACAGCACATGTTGAACAACTGGGAGTTAAAGTTAGAAAAACCAAACTGAACTGGTTTGCAGTGGTGGAGAAAGTACTTAAAAACTGTACTTAAGTAAAAGTACAAATAAACAGACACAAATGTACTCTAGTAAAAGTAGAAGTGCCATAATGTTTTTACTTAC
The DNA here is from genome assembly GCA_038048925.1 of Garcialebias charrua. Lineage (NCBI taxonomy): Eukaryota > Metazoa > Chordata > Actinopteri > Cyprinodontiformes > Rivulidae > Garcialebias > Garcialebias charrua. Next base: position 6,878 of record JBBPBX010057896.1, read on the forward strand.
CGTAAGTAAAAGTAAATAAGTACTTGCTTTTAAAAATACTTAAAAGTATTAAAGTAAAAGTACTTGCTGAATGTATTGCCTAATGCAATGGTCTACAATATCATTAAGTGTGCGTACTGTATGTATATTTTCTATAATACATTACAGTAATAATGTTGTTTTAATTAACAATACTGCAGATAATGCATGTTTTTATTGTTTACTCTGTGACACAGTTCACACTTGGACTTGTGATTCTGTGCATCAGAATTTCAGGGATGACATGCAGAGTTAAATGTTGTTATTAAGTAAAATAAGAGAGGAATGATTATACCTTTGAACGTTTTTATTTAACACAAAGTAAAGCCAATGTGTCATTTTAACTGCAGTAAACACATTTAAATAAAAGTTGTCTGTTTGAAAAAGAGCATTAGACACATCTGACAAAGGAACAGACACTGATCATTTCAACTCCAGTTTGTCATCAATAGTTCAAATGCTGTCTAGTCAACCTTGTAATGGGTCAACAGTGAACAATATTTAACTTCCTGACACCATTTTCAAAACGTAGACCCGAGTGTTGAGTCATTTGGAGAAATCTCTTGTCTCCTAACATTCCATGAACTGACACATTTTAATATTGCTGCAAGCATTTCTTGTTCAAGTTCAGAACAAGTTGGTTTTCAAAGTTTCTGAGTCCAGTCTGGTTCTTTTGGGAGAGAAAATCTGTCCTGCTGTACTGAACAGTCTTTCAATAATATTTTAATAGTACAGTATTTCAATAATCTTCCAATAAGGCCATGGGTGGTGCGTATCTTCTGGCTGACTCTCCACAATGGAATCCATTTTGGGTGTGTTAGTGGTGCTGTGGGTGCTCCCAGCTCATTGACGTTTATACTAAAATATACATCACTGGTCCAGCTCTTCTTGAAGGCTGGTCTAATGTTACCTGTCCACTTTGCAGTGATTCAATGGACCAACTCTCTCGACATCAGTTACTTTCAAACTAACAACAAATCAAAAAGCTGCAACGTGAATGTAACTTGTAACTCAACACATTATAGAAATGTAGTGGAGTAGAAAATACAGATACTTCGTGTAAAATGTAGTGGAGTAAAAGTACCCACATTTAATTAGTAAGGTGGGTTATCTCACAGAAAGCAGAGATTCCATTTCCTGCATTTTGGTGTATTTTAATGGGTTGTTTGTTATAAGAGCAATGTCTCCTCTTGTTGTATTCATAAAAATTTTAATAAATGCGCAATGACTTTGGACTTTTATGGGTTGAGTTGGCGGATCCAATGAAAAAGTTGCCGGAACATAGCGGGTCAAAATGAGAGAGTTCCCAGATCTTGTTCCGGCAGGATCCTGCTCACATTAATCCCTGGTGGCATCTCTTTAAGATGTGCCAGGAATACCTGTCTCCTCTCTTCAGTCCTCTCACTGTCATATTTCTTCTTGGCTAATCTCTTTCTTTGAATGGCGTCCTGCACTTCACTATTCCACCACCAGGTTTCCTTATCATCCATTCTCTGTCCAGATGACACACCAAGTACCTTCCTACCTGTCTCTCTAATTACTGTTGCTGTAGTAGCCCAGTCACTTGGAAGCTCTTTCTTACCACCCAGAGCCTTTAACAGCTCGTCTCTGAATTTCTCACAACATTCTTCCTTCTTTAGCTTCCACCATTTGGTCTTCTTCTCTGATTTTACTCTTTTTCTCTTCTTCGCAACAACAGTCATTCTACACACAACCATCCGATGCTGTCTGGCCACGCTCTCCCCTGCCACAATCTCCCTCAGGTTTCCTCTTCTACACAGAATGTAGTCGACCTGTATTCCTTCCTCCACTCTTATAAGTCACTCTATGTTCCTCCCTCTTTTGGAAACAAGTGTTGACCACAGCCATTTCCAATCTCTTGGCAAAATCCACCATCTGTCCTTCCTGGTTCTTTTCCTTGACACCACCTACCCATCACTTCCTCATCCCCTCTGTTTCACCAACATGTCCATTCAGGTCTGCTCCAATCACCACTCTTTCCTCCCTGGGAATACTCTATCCATTTCATCCAGATCCTTCCATTATGGTAAATGGAGCTTATTTATATAGCGCTTTCCAGCCCCCTGTGAGGAGCCCCAAAGTGCTTTACAATACCAACCATCCACCCATTCATTCAGACATTCATACACCGGTAGTGGTAGCCTGCCTTGCAAGGCGCCATCCAGACCTACCGGGAGCAATTTGGGGTTAAGTGTCTTGCCCAGGGCTCCCTGGGCTGCCACCTTACCGTGGTGGAGGGGTTTGAGTGTCCCAATGATCCTAGGAGCTATGCTGTCAGGGGCTTCATGCCCCTAGTAGGGTCACCCAAGGCAGACAGGTCCTAGGTGAGGGACCAGACAAAGTGCAGCCCAAAAACCCCTTATGATGAGTAAAATAAATGGACTAAGTTTTCCCTCGCCCGGACGCGGGTCACCGGGGCCCCACTCTGGAGCCAGGCCCGGAGGTGGGGCACGCTGGCGAGCGCCTGGTGGCCGGGCTTTTACCCATGGAGCCCGGCCGGGCACAGCCCGAAGAGGAGACGTGGGTCCCCCTTCCCATGGGCTCACCACCTGTGGGAGGGGCCAAAGGGGTCGGGTGCAATGTGAGATGGGTGGTGGCCGAGGGCGGGGACCCTGGCGGTCTGATCCTCGGCTACAGAAGCTGGCCATTGGGACATGGAATGTCACCTCTCTGGTGGGGAAGGAGCCTGAGCTAGTGTGTGAGGTTGAGAAGTTCCGACTAGAAATAGTCGGACTCACCTCAACGCATGGCTCTGGCTCTGGAACCAGTTTCCTTGAGAGGGGTTGGACACTCTTCCACTCTGGAGTTGCCCCTGGTGAGAGGCGCCGAGCAGGAGTGGGCATACTGGTTGCCCCCCATCTTGGTGCCTGTACGTTGGGGTTCACCCCGGTGAACGAGAGGGTAGCCTCCCTTCGCCTACGTGTGGGGGGACGGGCTCTGACTGTTGTTTGTGCCTATGCACCAAACGGCAGCTCAGACTACCCACCCTTTTTGGAGTCCTTGGAGGGGGTATTGGAGAGTGCGCCTCCTGGGGACTCCCTTGTTCTACTGGGGGACTTCAACGCTCACGTGGGCAATGACAGTGAGACCTGGAGGGGTGTGGTTGGGAGGAACGGCCCCCCTGATCTGAACCAGAGTGGTGTTCTGTTATTGGACTTCTGTGCTCGTCATGGATTGTCCATAACGAACACCATGTTTAAGCATAAGGGTGTCCATATGTGCTCTTGGCACCAGGACACCCTAGGTCGCAGTTCGATGATCGACTTTGTTGTCGTCTCATCTGATCTGCGGCCGCATGTCTTGGACACTCGGGTGAAGAGAGGGGCGGAGCTGTCAACTGACCACTACCTGGTGGTGAGTTGGCTCCGATGGTGGGGGAGGATGCCGGTCAGACCTGGCAGACCCAAACGTATTGTGAGGGTCTGCTGGGAACGTCTGGCAGAGTCTCCCGTAAGACGGAGCTTTAACTCCCACCTCCGGGAGAGCTTTGAACACGTTCCGAGGGAGGCGGGGGACATGGAGTCCGAGTGGGCCGTGTTCCGCGCCTCTATTGTCGAGGCAGCTTATCGGAGCTGTGGCCGCAAGGTTGTTGGTGCCTGTCGTGGTGGCAACCCTCGAACCCGGTGGTGGACACCGGCAGTGAGGGATGCTGTCAGGCTGAAGAAGGAGTCCTATTGGGCCTTTTTGGCTTGTGGGACCCCGGAAGCAGCTGATAGGTACCGGCAGTCCAAGCGGCATGCGGCTCGGGTGGTTGCTGAGGCAAAAACTCGGGCGTGGGAGGAGTTCGGAGAGGCCATGGAGAATGACTTCCGTACGGCTTCGAGGCGATTCTGGTCCACCATCCGGCGTCTCAGGGGGGGAAAGAGGTACGCGACCAACACCATTTATGGTGGGGGTGGCGTGCTGCTGACCTCAACTCGGGATGTTGTGAGTCGGTGGGCGGAATACTTCGAAGACCTCCTCAATCCTACTGGCACGTCTTCCACTGAGGAAGCAGAGCCTGGGGACTTTGGGTCGGGTTCTCCGATCTCTGGTGCTGAGGTCGCCGAGGTGGTTAAAAAGCTCCGCGGTGGCAAGGCTCCGGGGGTGGATGAGATTCGCCCGGAGTTCCTTAGGGCTCTGGATGTTGTAGGGTTGTGTTGGCTTACGCGACTCTGCAATATCGCGTGGACATCGGGGGCAGTTCCCTTGGATTGGCAGACTGGGGTGGTGGTTCCCCTATTCAAAAAGGGGGACCGTAGGGTGTGTTCCAACTATAGGGGGATCACACTCTTAAGCCTCCCTGGTAAGGTCTATTCAGGGGTTCTGGAGAGGAGGGTCCGTCGGATAGTCGAACCTCGGATTCAGGAGGAGCAGTGTGGTTTTCGTGCTGGTCGTGGAACACTGGACCAGCTCTACACCCTCAACAGGGTCCTGGAGGGTGCGTGGGAGTTTGCCCAACCAGTTTACATGTGCTTTGTGGACTTGGAGAAGGCATTCGACCGCGTCCCTCGGGGGGTTCTGTGGGGGGTACTCCGGGAGTATGGGGTACCAGGCCCTTTGATAAGGGCTGTTAGGTCCCTGTACGACCGGTGTCAGAGCTTGGTCCGCATTGCCGGCAGTAAGTCAGGCTCGTTTCCGGTGAGAGTTGGACTCCGCCAAGGTTGCCCTTTGTCACCGATTCTGTTCATAACTTTTATGGACAGAATTTCTAGGCGCAGCCAAGGTGTTGAGAGGATCCGTTTTGGTGACCTTAGAATCGCTTCTCTGTTTTTTGCAGATGATGTGGTCCTACTGGCTTCATCAGTTCGTGATTTACAACTTTCACTGGAGCGGTTTGCAGCCGAGTGTGATGCGGCCGGGATGAGGATCAGTTCCTCCAAATCCGAGGCCATGGTCTTGAGCCGGAAAAGGGTAGCATGCCCTCTCCGGGTCGGGGAGGAGGTCCTGCCCCAAGTGGAGGAGTTTAAGTATCTCGGGATCTTGTTCACGAATGAGGGAAAACTGGAGCGTGAGATCGATAGGCGGATAGGTGCAGCGTCCGCAGTGAAGCGGGCGCTGTACCGGTCTGTCGTGGTGAAGAGAGAGCTGAGTCAAAAGGCAAAGCTCTCAATTTACCGATCGATCTACGTTCCCACCCTCATCTATGGTCATGAGCTTTGGGTTATGACCGAAAGAACAAGATCTCGGATACAAGCGGCTGAAATGAGTTTTCTCCGCAGGGTGGCTGGACTCTCCCTTAGAGATAGGGTGAGAAGCTCAGTCATCCGGGAGGGACTCGGAGTAGAGCCGCTGCTTCTCCACATCGAGAGGAGCCAGTTGAGGTGGCTCGGGCATCTGGTTAGGATGCCTCCTGGACGCCTCCCTGGTGAGGTGTTCCGGGCATGTCCCACCGGGAGGAGACCCAGAGGAAGACCCAGGACGCGCTGGAGGGACTATGTTTCTCGGCTGGCCTGGGAACGCCTTGGGATTCCCCCAGAGGAGCTGCTCCAAGTGGCTGGGGAGAGGGAAGTCTGGGCCTCCCTACTTAGGCTGCTACCCCCGCGACCCGACCCCGGATAAGCGGAAGAAGATGGATGGATGGATGGATGTCTTGCCCAGGGACACAACGACACATGGTGGGCGGATGCGGGATTCGAACCTCCAACCTTCCGATCGGGGGTCGACTGCCATTACCACTGTGCCACGGCCGCCCCCATTATGTATCTTTCTCCTCCACATCACATCCAACTTGTGGAGCATAACCACTGACTATGTTTAGCATCAGACCTTCTAAGTCTACCTTCAGGCACATCACCCCAATGACACTCTCTTCACCTCTACTATGTTATTTGCCAACTCCTCCTTCAGAACCACCCCTACTCCATTTATCTTTCTATCCACACCATGCTAAAACATTTAAACTCTATTCCAATGCTGCGAGCCTTGCTGCCCTTCCACGTGGTCTCTTGGACACATAAATCATCTACCTTCCTTCTCTGCATCATGCCAACCAGCTCTCTACCTTTGTCTGTCATTGTCCCCACATTTAGAGTTGCAACCCTCAGTCCTACATTCTTCACTTTCCTCCTCTCCCTCTGTTTCCTGACACATTTCCCTCCTCGTGGTCTTCGACTAACAGTGGTGCAATTTCCGCCAGCACCCTGTTTGCCAACAGCACCTAACAACATTTTTATAAACATTTTTATAAACATTTTTATAAACATTTTTATAAACGGCGAGGAGTTAATTATGAATTAAATCTGTTTTATAACTTGCCCATTGACTGTTCAGTTTCCTACAGATTAAAATAAACCTTTGAAGCATCCTGAACGCCAATCAATGCAAATCAAAGTAATAATTTTGGGGTCTTTCATTAGTGCAGATAAACCAAAAACTGGGGTCAGAACAGAAGGAAGCAAAACAACCTAATTTATATGCACATGTTTCATTTCAGTGAAGAGTTTCTTCTGCAGTGCGGTTTTATCTACATTAGATTTTATCTTCTGTCAGGATTTCTTCTTCCTGTTTCATGACAAACTGTAGCAGAGTTGAAGAGGGGGAGTCAACTTTACTCTAGCCATCAAACTACAGCAAAAACTTTGACCACAATATTAGAAGCATGTTGCTCTTGACTATGTTTAACACTGAAATATGTGCATGCATGTACTTACACATATGCTGGTTTTATATTTTTTTAATACATTTACCGTATTTATATATTTGTTTCTATTTTATGGACACCACCAGACCAGCCAAGGCAGTTTTGTGCAAAACAGCATGGTTAAATAAATTATTTGAGTTCAGCTGTAAAATCGAATCACCTATGGTTGCACAAATATTTTCATACAAACCATGTTTTTTTTTTCTGCCGTTTTATAAAAAAAGATTAATGTATCTGCAGGAGTGAGTGAGTGAATGGTTGGTTGTCTCTGTGATGGACTGGAGACCTGTCCAGGGTGTCCCCCGGATCTCGCACAGTGACTGCTGGATATGGGCACCAGTGAGCCCTGCAACCTGAAAAGGAAGAAGCAGGTGAAGATAATTGGTGGTAGATGGATGAAAACCATTGTGCATTTTTCCATCTTATATTTATCCTCTAATAAAACAATGCATTCCTTGTTTTGTTTATTTATTTTACCTCTATCCATCCACTTTGGATTAGATGTAAGGATGTCCACACCACGCTGGATCGTAACACAAGATGGTGCTTTGCTTTAAGGGACGGTTTAATATTTAGAGATGCACCAATCTGATATTAGCATTGGTATCGGTATCAGTATCAATATCGTAAATTTCTTGATCGGGTATCAGTAGAGATACACAGATTTGACATTAGTATCTGTATCGGTACCGATATCGGAAAAAAAAAACATTTGATTGGGTATTGGTGACAATGTGACCAATCCGTAAGGACAGGAGCTGATTGCTGTTTATTTTAAACATCTGTCAACCAACCAAGTTGGTATTTTCCTCTTATTTTAGCTTCTTTATTTATTTTACATGATATTAAGAATTCATGAACCATTTGAAAGGTCTGTTGAAGTTTATTTTTTCACGTTTGACCAAAGATGTCAACCTCAGTTTCAGGTTCTTTATCAATATTTATTTTACATTGGATGTTATAATTGCACTGGCTGAACAAATTAAAGTTGTGTTGTTTTTACGTTTGACCAAGCTTGTCAAGCTATGTAAGTGTGCTGTACTGGTGCAGAGTTTTCAATAAATTTGTAATTCAGTACATTTATGTCTGCGTTAAAATAAAGCAAATGTTTTAAGTTAATTCAGCCCTGTTTTTCTGTCTCAGATTGGTATCGAATCGGTATCTACCGATACTAAACATCAAATGTCTGTATCGTATCAGAAGTGAAAAAAGTGGATCGTTGCATCCCTATTGATATTGCTATTAAAGCTGCTATATGTAACTTTTTTAACAATATATTTTTAACATATTTCTTCACTCTGTCACTAGATTGATGTTAGAGAGGTAATCTCTGAAAAAAAAAAAAAAAAATTGTCCCCTTGCTTCTCCAGGTGGTAAATAAGCATTTCTAAAAAGAAAAAGTGACCCGCCATTTTCCAGCCAATAAAAACAAAGTTTGTAACCAGCCAATAAAAACCGAGCTTGAATTTGAATCAGCCAATAAAAACAGAGCTTGAATTTGAATTTCAACAGACCACAAGGGGGCAGAGCCATATATGGCTCTGAGGGGGAGGGATCAGAATGCTTTGCTTGTTGAAATTTTTTCTAAGTGCTGATGTTCTACAGAAACTGCAGACTTCACCTTTAAGGTTGTTGTGGATTATCTTGAAAAGCCAACGTCTTTGAGATAAGTTGTTGTTGAGCCCAATTTCTCATCTCATCAGACACAACTGTTTTACTTTGGAAATAAAGAACAAAATTAATTTACGTTGATCACGAGTCAACATTTGGTACAAACTAGTAGATGCATGAAGACTGAAAATCCATTCATCAGACTGAAAACAGGGCCTCCTTCCTGGCTACCACATCTGGCAGGTAGGGATCTCTGACTTGGAATTTAAGAAAAAGAAGAACAAAAAAAGAATTAACAGCCATAAAATAAATATTTTTAATTTAAAAAAAAAAAATGTGTGTGTGCCGCCGCTTTGGTGTGGGGGATAAAGCGCACGGCACATGTTCTGAGGCCTCTCTGCAGGTGTCGCGGGTTCGCGTCCCAGACCCGACGAGCTTCTTTCTGCAGTGTCTCTCCCCTCTCTACCCGTTTCGCCCTCTCTCTCTACAATAAAGGCCACTAGAGCCCAAAAATGTTAAAAAAAAATATATAATAATAATAATGTGTTGACAAACTAACAAGTAGTCCAAATTTGAAATTTCTTTCTTCTACTTCCAGTTTAAAAGATGGTCTAATTTCTCCTTGGACAAAAACATTAGATAAGGTTTTTATCAGTTAAGTCGGTGGTCTCACTGTCGAACAGCAATAGTTGGACGGTGATGGGTGTGGACGTGAATGTCCAAGTCGGAGACGAGGCAGCAGAGATGGAGAAAGACAGACTTGTTATCAGTGTCCTCAGTGGAATCTTGTTTTCTCTGTCAGAGTTGGCATTTCCTCCTTGGCTATCTCAAATCCTCTGGTAAATAAACAGCAAAGGTTGACAGAAGGCCACACTGATAGGTAAAATTTGGTGATCTCAAATCCAACAGTGCTGTTCAGCAGACAGAGAAGAAGAAAAAAAATAACTCGAGAATTTACCTGAATGCTTTTAACAGAAGGTATACAATATAATATTAGACAGCATGCATTCAAAACAAAAGTGAGAGAAAGACTTGTACTATGTAAAAAATGTTGACTTGACAATAATATTAAGTTCACCCTAGAAGAGTGGGATCAGTATGTTTAGAGATTGATCTGGACATAAAGGAGGCCACGCCCGGCCTTCAAATGCCATAAAAACGACTTGAATCTGCAAACTATCTCCTGACTTCAACGGTAAACCTCCAGACCTTCTCATGACCCCGACTATCTGCTGATAACAAAGTGCTGCGTGAGCCATCCATGTCTGTCTTCAAGCGCTGCCAGATCAGTTATAGGAGAGTACAGTACAGTACTGTGCAGTTTAGAGCGGGCTCCTTTAAGCCATGAAGTGATTTCTGGTGACTTCTTGTTTAACAATAAACCAGCCTCTAATGCGTTCAGCTTTTTAAAAATTTCAAGTTAAAACTGCATTTTATGAGCTACATTCATGGGCTCCATGAGTGCCACAGTAAAAATATACATATCCAGTAGTTAAATTGTACTTAAACTGTAGTTTCTTGTGTGCTTGTGTCCAAAGGTACAGCATATGCACTTGTTTTACAACTGTTTGAGTACATAATTATTATGTGTGCGTGCGTGCGTGCGTGCGTGCGTGCGTGCGTGTGTGTGTGTGTGTGTGGTGGGGGT